>CM029117.1:27304279-27486779 GCA_016859345.1 Istiophorus platypterus
ACACACACACACACACACACACACACACACACACACACACACACACACACACACACACACACACACACACACACACACACACACACACACACACACACACACACACACACACACACACACACACACACACACACACACACACACACACACACACACACACACACACACACACACACACACACACACACACACACACACACACACACACACACACACACACACACACACACACACACACACACACACACACACACACACACACACACACACACACACACACACACACACACACACACACACACACACACACACACACACACACACACACACACACACACACACACACACACACACACACACACACACACACACACACACACACACACACACACACACACACACACACACACACACACACACACACACACACACACACACACACACACACACACACACACACACACACACACACACACACACACACACACACACACACACACACACACACACACACACACACACACACACACACACACACACACACACACACACACACACACACACACACACACACACACACACACACACACACACACACACACACACACACACACACACACACACACACACACACACACACACACACACACACACACACACACACACACACACACACACACACACACACACACACACACACACACACACACACACACACACACACACACACACACACACACACACACACACACACACACACACACACACACACACACACACACACACACACACACACACACACACACACACACACACACACACACACACACACACACACACACACACACACACACACACACACACACACACACACACACACACACACACACACACACACACACACACACACACACACACACACACACACACACACACACACACACACACACACACACACACACACACACACACACACACACACACACACACACACACACACACACACACACACACACACACACACACACACACACACACACACACACACACACACACACACACACACACACACACACACACACACACACACACACACACACACACACACACACACACACACACACACACACACACACACACACACACACACACACACACACACACACACACACACACACACACACACACACACACACACACACACACACACACACACACACACACACACACACACACACACACACACACACACACACACACACACACACACACACACACACACACACACACACACACACACACACACACACACACACACACACACACACACACACACACACACACACACACACACACACACACACACACACACACACACACACACACACACACACACACACACACACACACACACACACACACACACACACACACACACACACACACACACACACACACACACACACACACACACACACACACACACACACACACACACACACACACACACACACACACACACACACACACACACACACACACACACACACACACACACACACACACACACACACACACACACACACACACACACACACACACACACACACACACACACACACACACACACACACACACACACACACACACACACACACACACACACACACACACACACACACACACACACACACACACACACACACACACACACACACACACACACACACACACACACACACACACACACACACACACACACACACACACACACACACACACACACACACACACACACACACACACACACACACACACACACACACACACACACACACACACACACACACACACACACACACACACACACACACACACACACACACACACACACACACACACACACACACACACACACACACACACACACACACACACACACACACACACACACACACACACACACACACACACACACACACACACACACACACACAAAATTCATGCTTTTGTCTGGGTGTTATTCCCTGAACTGGTGGTGTTGGTCGCTGTGTGTGTGGTGGCGCGCGGGGGGTCCCCAAAATGCCCACAAGCAAAATGGCAGATTAACTGGTTTTGTACTTCCAGCTGCTGTTAAACAAAGCGGCATGTTCTCTTTTCTTCCTTCCCTCTCCCACAGGTGGTTTCAGGGATGGAAATTACAAAATATTTTGCTTATTATTGTTTCCACAGTCCAGCAATGTGTTCCTCAGTTACTGGCAACGTTTGGTAACAAAATATCCTTAGAAGCCTTTGTCTGCACACACACATCTTCATTTTTGGTTTTGGCTTTGAACACATCCATGTCCAAAACATGGTCACATTTTCAGCCATCTTGCCCTCATCAGGATGTCTGAGGTTGTTTCGGGTCTCCTTAGTCCACTGATCAATAATTTGACTGATAAATCCCAATGGATTAAAAAAGAAAATTTTAAATGATCTTTTTTCTAAAAAAAAATGCAATTTAAAATACAATTTACAAAATGCCACTATTCTTAGAAGATACAGAAATGACAAGAGACACTTAAACAGCCAGAAAAACAAATTATAATAATACAATATATTAAAATACAATACAATATAACTTAAGTCTCAACACCAAGCTTGTCCCCACTCTGCCAGGCGACCCCACGAATCCTCCATAGATGACAGTGCCTAGATGACTCTGATCAGGTAATTATTCAGTGCTGGGGCCAGATGCCTAATCAATATGCAATAAACTTGGTTTTATAGAAGAGGAACGTGTGAGTGAGAATGAGAGAGTGAGCCCCCCCATGCGTCAGACCAGCAGAAGGTGGACGTGAAATATAGAGTTTGAAATGTGACTTAGTAGTAAAGGTCGAGACCCCATTTCAGTGAACGAGTCATTACGAACGAATTTTGCTTTTATGTAAATTTGAGCTAAGCCCCAGCCCCCGTTTACGCTCTTTAACGTTTTGATATGAGTGCCCTTGATTATTCAATGATCATCTCTCTGATGCTTGATAATTATGACCAAGATGCTGCCAGCGATGGTACGATGAATTAATGCAACATGCAAACATAGAATTCGGGCAGTCTGAGGGCATATTTCTATTTCATACACACAAGCACAGTTTCAGTCATAAATCTACACAGAGCCTTATGCATCTGGCTCCTGGGGCCTGTGCGGACGGTTCCGAGGGCCAGACCATAATTGTTGAGGCACAGGAGATTAGAAATCAGACTGGTGGGTCTCCAGTCAGTGACACCGTCAACCGGAGGAGGGGAGTGATTATACATACGTCACGAGTAGTGCAATGCTGTTTAAAAAGCAGCGCCAATGGGAAAAGTAACACCTGCACAGGGACATCAAGCCATGAAAAGTATCCCAGGTTTCGATTCCCAGCAGGATCTTCAACGGATATTTTATTGGAAGTCATCCGACTGGAATCGAAAACATTGTGTTTCCAGACTAGAGGAGACCGCGTGAGCGATCTGATAAAAACTGTGTTTTTGTGCATGTGGATATGAGCTGTGTGTGTGATTATGTAACACTGCATGTCAGGCTTAGTATAACTCATCATGGCAGAGAGAGGAGAGAGAGACACACACACACACACACACACACACACACACACACACACAAACACAATGTACATACATTCCACTGGTAATCTCACCATGATTACAGCAAGGGCAATAGGAAGAGCAGACCCAATGCAAACAAGGGAGGTGCTGTTTATTTGCTAAGGAGCACTGGCAGATACAGTGTAAGAAACTTTCCATTTTTTTTGCATTTGCGACACTAGTCTCCATAGTGATTTTTTTTCCTGCATGGAATTTAAGCTATTCTAGAATTATCAAATGAGTAAATTTCATGTTTTATGAAATGTATGTGTCTGCTTGATTGGAGGACACCCCCCAGACACCCACCCACCCACTTCCCATCATGTGACTGTGGTGTCACCCTAACCTCAGCTTCACCCAGGCTTCCTGTGATTTGCTCAAATTTGAACTTTCTACCTTTTAGTAAGCGAAGGAAAAAGAGGCTATAGTTGTCTTCTTTCTTTCCTTCTTGCCTGCAGTTCCTGCCCAGGCTTTATACCAGATAGAGGTTCTGTTTTTTTCAAAGTTAAGAGGACCTTCATCGTCATGGTTAAAATAATAAAACCCCGGTCAAGGTTGTGGATCGGTCATGGATTAAAGAAACGACACTGATTACCTTTTTTAAAGGAAAATAACAGCGGTCCCCCGTGTGAAAGTCCTGCAATTGGTGGACTCAACCAACCACCACAACCTCCTCCCAATGTGGACTTTGTCGACCATTGTACTGCGTCACCCGACCTCCTCCTTCGCCTCATCATAATTATTATGGCCACTAGAGGTTGTCTGGCAGTAAACGGTGTGCGTTTGCGTGTCTTCTTTTGTGTGATATGTCCCGGTTGGTAACAACCTTCTCGCTTAGGTCCATTCCTCTAATGGACAGTTGCCCTCAGCCTCTGAGGTGCCTCCCATTGAAATGAGTTGACTGACATATCAAAACTGAAAGCTTCTTATTTTTGGGAGTGGTGATGGCCATTGGTCAGTCACCACAAAAGGAACACCACCTTCAACTAAATCACTGAACTCCTAGTGTTCCCAGCTAATCAATCTCTCCATCGTAATGTCAACATCATAATCACTTCTTTATCTTGCAACCAAACAAAGGTCATGAGGAACCTGGGTGTCATTTTTGATGACAAGCTATTCTTCTCTGACCTAAAATGCATCTGTCTCCCAGTCGTGCAGCTTTGCACTGTACAACATAAGAAAAACCGGGCCTTACCTGACTCAGTACGCCAACCAACTCCTGGTATAGGCCATGATTATCACGATTATCAGTCTAAATAAGCCAAATATGAACAAACTCATTGTTATTAATGTTCAGACCAAAGAAAGTGAATCTCATGATCATACTGTTTCCGTTTGATCCGATAGTTCCTTCCCAGCAACTGTTTCTATTTTCAGTCAACCCATTTAGCTTCTCCACACATCCATAGTGTCTTGTTAAACTAGTTATGTCTTTTCTTTGTTGTTTAAAATATGACTCATCCATCTGATTTATTTATTACGGACTCAGTGCTTGGTATTTCTTTTTTTTTAATATATTTTGTCTGTACTTGCATAACACATCTGTCAAACTTTACATACCTGCCAATTATAGCCAGCCTGAGCACAACAACCCCCTGTGGGCTGTTCCAAATTCAGGACTGTGAACGGAAGACCTTTGCCTGCAGGGGTCCTTGACTTTACAGTGAGAGGAGTTTTGTTGTGGGGCTCATGATGCCCTCACACCAGCAGTTTTATAATGAATCAGAGGTGAGCGGCCTAAAATTGGGAAAATAGTAGCACCTCTTTCCAAACTAAGCTGTGATTCAAGAATCTCTACGTGGGTTCACCTGATCAAGGCGGCTAATGATCAGATTAAATCTTAATTAGACGTCGTGCGCAGTCATAAAACACTCCCGTTCATCCCGTGCAGCCATAATGACATTGTCAACAAAAAAATATGATTAAAAAAATGCAATATCCTCACTGATGTACGAGCAAGTCACGCTCACACAGAGGGTGATGCTCTCCTCCGTCACGTGGTTCCACCTGCCTCTGCATTGTCCGGTGTTCCATCATCATTCCCAGACAAAAGGTGGTAAACACTCGAGCATGGAATGAGCAAAATCATCACAAGTTGGAAGGATCAGAAGCTGATATTATGACACGGATTGCAATACGTTTCCATCAGAAGGGGCTCACCTGAAAATTGCTCTATCTTGTGGCAGTAAGCCAACATGGGCTAGATTGCAGGTTTCACCCAAAGACTCGTTAACACCTTGAAGGTAAAGTAATGTTTACATCCACTGTCTGTCAGCAAAACACATTGTGTGCATCCATGAGGCCTTCTTTCTTTGGAAGAATCTGAAACCTAAATGGTTGTTGATACCCTGTAGCTGTCTATGGGTAAGAAAAGCAACATACAGCCGATGCTGGTCAGGCAGGCACTGCCGTTTATTGTTTGGTGCGCTGACAAACACAAAAATAAACAGGAATGCAAGCCTCAGCTAAATATTCAACTAACATTAATGAACAGAAAAACAGAGCCCGGCGAGGGGCGACAAACAAAGGGAATGGGCAGCGGGAGGCGCCAAACCATAAAACGAACATAACAAAACACTCTTTCTAACTCAGCACAAAAATCGCTGGCTCGCTAAAGCTGGAAAACCGCCGAAATGAAATGAAAATAAATCCTAACTGGCTGCACTATTCTTGCTTGTCCAAAATAAAATGCATTTTAGCAGCCACCCATAAATCCTAGTGTTTACTAGACAGGCCAACTTCCCATGTGTGGTGCACAACCAAAAGTGATAGAAATATAACCACTAAACTAAGCATAGTGCCTGGATCCCAAGCACACACGAAACTAGAGTCTCCAAAACACGTTAACCTTATTAAACACACATGCAGATCAAAGAGGTAACGCTTACAATATCTCCGAGAGACAGAGACGCAGACTAATGCCATCGAATCACAGCCGCCATGGCGTTTTCGTGAAGTAGCTTTTATACTCTTGTGGACGGACCGGGCTGGCTGATAATTGGTCGCTTGACCCAGTGGCGAAAACAAGGACTGATCAGCCGAACGCGAGGACGGAGACGACTGGGGCGCCAACACAGGTTGGGTGTGGCCTGTAGGAATCCCTCCAGAGGATATGATGGTGCCCTAATTCGAAAAAGAAAAGCGAACTAGAGCGAAGCGATACAATTTAATGGATAAATGACACAATATAAAGAACTAGCCTTACCTGGGTTTGTAACTATGGTTCTCATTCGTGTTTACTAGCTGGCATCCATCTACCGCCTGCGGTTTGTTGGCGCGTCGCTACATTTTGTAGCACGTTGCCTTCGCCAGCTGTCAATTGGTGTGACGGCACGGAACCATCAGAGGGACCATGTGTCACGCCAGCCGCGTTCGCGTGCTCATTAACACCCTTTAAAGCGTAACACCACAGCGGTGAAAAACGCAGCAGGACGCCTCTTAAACAACTGTTTTTCCGAACGGTTCAAGCCTGAGACAAACCTTTCGTGCCCAGATCTACCTCAGCGTCACAGTGTTGTCTGTCGTCTAGTGAACTATGAAGAACCGTGTGACACAGCGAACACACAAACACACACACACAGATAAAAGACGCTGCTGCTGCTGCAAAGTACTGATGGTGCATCGTGGCCCTGAGCTTTGCCAGAAATTTTGAATTAGTCATTTGAAGTTTGTTGTGCACAGCCCCTAAGGTTCAGTGAGTGACGTTTTGTTTTTTTTTCCTATATAAGCCGCAGAGCTTCTGGTCCTCCATGCGTATTAATTCAAGTTATAATGTAGCATGAAAGGTCAGTATATTACATAATTTGTGTGCGTGTGCGTGTCTTCATGTGTGTCTGTGCCTGTGCTTTTATTTTCTGGTTTTGCTCGGAGCACACGTGGACAGCTCGTGGCATTCTCTCGCACCTCCGATCAGCAGATCAGTTTTATTTCCTTATTTAACTTCTTGCTTTTTCAATCCCGCCCCCTGCTTTTGTTCTGTTCTGTTTACCGTCGCCCTCACCGCGTCCTGTGTGGAATCACTGACGTGGTCGTAGAGAAAATGGCCTCGGCCCAGTTTCCCTGTTGTTGAGTATCGCGCGGCTGCCTGAGTTGTTCGACGTCAAGGTCACTTTGTTTATGTCTGTAGTGGCATTTTTTCGTTTATAGCTCTGTCCTGAGAATCAGTTAAATACACACCCGCTGCCAACAGTGTTTTCCATGTGCGCCGCATAAAAGAAATGGAAGAGCACCATGAAACAGCCGTGGTATGGGCAACTTTATGTTGATTTATGATTAACTCTTACAAGACACCATAAAATCATCTCAAAAGGGACTAAGTATGCAAGGGCCTGATAAATGTTTCCCAACTTTATGAGTTTGCCAACAAGGCCTGGCTGTTTAGTTATAGGGCAAGTGTGAGTCCACCCAAAACACACATACATGAAAAAAAACACACAAAACATTCTTTACATCTACATCTGAGTGGCCTCTGGACCTGTTGACAGTTTTGGTTTTATTTGTGCAGGTTCCCTGACGAATCTGTCACTGAGATTTTGGCCTGTGCCACGGTAAAATGGAGGTAAATGGGATTTTGTTGGTAGCAGTTTTTGTTTTTTTATTAGCAGCATGGCGACGTGGCTCTACGGATGGCGATGCCAGTCAATTGGCCGGTTCACCCCTTCAAAAGTTTCCAAGAAACATTTGTACAGAAATTCATGGTTCCCAGAGGATGAACTCTAATGACTTTGGTGATCCCCTTGGCTTTTCCACTGGCACCAAAATTAGGTTGATATTTGTGGCTTTGAGTGAAATGTTTCGGCAACTACTGGATGAACTGCTAATAAATTTGGAACAGACATTTATATGAATTGCAGTAACCTAGGTAATGTCCTGATTTTTCATCTAACACAACCATCAGGTAAAAAGATTCTTTCGGATAAAACCAACGACCTTCCCATCAACCTCAGTTGTACTTTGTGTTTAATGTTAATTAGCAAATTGTAGCATTCTAAGACTCTAAACAAAGATGGTGAACATACTAAACATTAGCATGTTAGCTATGCTGTTGGATGCATGTAAGCATAATGACGTTATCACTTAGCACAATTCACTGCTGCAATGAAGTATGGCCTTTTAGTGTGACTGTTGACTCTGAAGGCAAGTTTATGCTTCTGTGCAGAACCTACGGTGTAGCTGCCAAAAGTGGCCATGATGAGCATCTTCTGCGCCGGTGTCGCTCTGCAGTTACGCCACATAACCGCTAGCTGGCGCTGGCGTTTTACTCGGCGTTGTGTTGAGTTTTTTTCATCGCTGTTTTCCACGAGTTTGTCGACCCACTTGGAAACAATGGTCACTGAAAATTGAGGGATCTTGACGGAGTCGATGGACCGGATGGATGTTGACCAGAACTTTTAGTTTTCCTGAAATCACTGCGACGCAGAGACCAGAGGACGTTGGAGGGGAGGGTCTGGACGATCGGAGAAGGAGAAGCCGGAAATGCAAACCAATCACAGGTCTTGTGGTCCACATGGCAAAGATGCATAGTCAGGTTATTGGGGAGGTGCACATCACGTGAAAGAAATTTTTAGATGAGGTGAGCTGAGTAGATGTGGAAGAAAATGAACCTGGATCCAGTCTGAAAACACCTTGCCAGGATATTGTATTTACTTACATTAAATCTGCCGAGGCTAACGCTTAAGCATCAACACAATCACTAAACCAGCTAAGCCTAAACACGGACATCGACCTGTTCATGCCTCAAACCATGATTTAAACCTGAAAAGAAGTAATTAACATTGTGGGCAAGAACGAACAGTCCCCAGAGGAGGAGTCTGTCCCCGCAGGGTAATGAAAACAAGTATACACACACTCACAGCAAAACAAACACACAAACACACACATGCACAAACACTCACGCACAACACACTCACACACGGGCTACTGTCTTGCCATCGGCTTGGACGGATCAGTTTTCATTTTGCAATGTAGCGTTTTATTCCCGTTACTTTGAAGTTGCCAGTGCGAATTTATTTCCCCGAACTGACGGAGACGGAAACAGATCGGCGTTGTGGAAATATGCTGCCACCTGCATCGCTACCATCCCTCTGGCTTAAACTTAGTATCAGACGTGTGTATCCGCGTGTTAGCGTGTTTACAGATACAACACCGCGGCGATTTAACCTTCACGCCGACGTTCAACCTTCCTTGGGGGGGGTGGGATTCTCGGCGTCGGGAACATTTCCGGACGTCACTGGACATCATCAATCAATCACACCAGGGAAAATCTATTCTTTGAAACAGATTAAAAATAAATGAATAAATATAACTGAACTTTTAAAGGTGCACAGGCTGGTGCACAGATTAGACCTACTATGTTAAGCGTACGTTGCTGTCATGTTTAAAAGGTACTCTGCCCAAAATCTATTGTAGGAGCATCAGTGTCCTTATCACCTGGGGGCCCTTGAGAGCCTGACATTTACAATGCATTCTAATATTCATGCCAAAATGCTTTCTAAATGTCAACGACACTTCAAAAAAAACCTCTCCGGCAGCATAACTCAACTTTTCCACCTTCCATCCATTTTTGGGGGTTTTTTTGCGTTCAGTCACAAGCGTTCGTGTTTGGGCCGAAGCGTCGCTAAATGCGTATGTTTGGCGGGCGCGCCATAGGGACCCAGCTCGCGTCGCGCTCCGTGACCGGACTCTATCTCGGTTCCTGCGACAGCTAAGAGGTTCGTGCGTTCGAGGGGCGGAGTGACGCCACATCCAGGAACCCGGCGGCCTGGTCTCGCGCTCAGCATCGCTCGGCTGCTTGTTGGAGTGAACCGGCGAACTTTTTTTTTTTTCTCTCTAAGTCATGCTCACTAGTTGTCCAGGGGCAGAGCGACCTCTGTTTGCTTGCGGTTTCGTGCCAATGCCTTCGGTTCTGCGTGACATCACCGGTCCCTGGCTCGCCCCTCAGAGGACGGCGCGAGGTGACCGGACGCTTATCTTGGAGTCACGCTCTAATATTTACATTACAGTGAGTAATCAGATAAAGCTGCCAGACGGCTTCTGGCCTGCTGATCCCTAAAAGTAGGCCTAAAAATAGGCCTCAGACAACAGGGGAAACGCAGCGCGTACAAGAGGGTATTTGTCGGAGCCAAGTGATCCCAGACCACACCAGAGAATGTATGCAGTCATGGTTATGCAAATTAATTTTGGTGCACAGCCCAGTAGCCTGGTCTCTTTCTCTTTTTCTTCGCTTCTCTAGATATTTTCTTATTTTTACATCCTAACATTTCATTAATTTCTTTTCAATATGTATTAAAGATATCCCCAGTATCCTAAAAATGTTCCTTCACATTCACCTTGAGAACAAAGAGCCGGATAAATGTCTTTAAAACAGCTTTTGGTTCAAATTTTTCCACCTGAGAAATTTGTATTTCAGGTTAAAAGTTAAAAAGGTGCTGGAGAGTTGTTTGTAGAAAACGTATTTGAACCTCAGAGGATTTTTTTTTTTTTTTTAAAGTAAAAAGACAACGTGACAATGACCAGACGCTAAGAAACAATAAGACCATCTTTAACAATCAGACGAGGTTAATGTGCTTTTTTTTTTTTTTACTTTGAATGAAACTAGGTAGGGAAGCATGGTGGCTGGTGAACCAAAGGCTGTGACCTCTGCCATAGAAAAAAAGCCCTGTCACCTCTGCTTTATCAGTCTCGTGTTGTCTGCGATGGCCTGCTCCACCGAGTGAGGTCAATCAGGCTGTAAACCCGCAACAACAGCAGCTGTGAGACTGTGGCGGCGAAAGCGTCCCGCATGTTCTGTCCGAAAGCTGCATGGTGTGCAACTTTCAAACTCCTCCGGCGATGGAAAAAAGGCCGGGAGAGAATCGCGCTACGGAGCGAAACGTGTCAATGACAAAATGAAAGAGCGGCTTAGATCCTGAGGATTCACCAGGTCCGTCAAAAGCCTGGAGACCGTTAATCGCGGCCCCTCAGCTGCGACGTTTCATCCTCCGTTCATTCCAGCGTCTGCCGTCCAGTTCACCGCAGGAGGTCGGCCCTTTCCTTATTTTTCATTTTTTCCACACATGCGGAAGAACCATTCAATCGTTTTCAAGGACAGCTCGAACCGTGAGCTCCGTCGAACGAATCCGGGCGAACCGACCCTTTAACCGCCCCTTTCGATACTCAGAGGATGTTTCCAGAGGAGGCGGGGATCTTTTTACGACAAACAACATAACCTTAGAAAGTTTATCGCATAGTCAAAACTTGTGTTTAAGAAGACTTAGAAGAACATTAACACGACCATGACTGGCTCTAATCTCTCTTTTGTAGGAGGGAAGGATGCGTGATTACGACATGAGCGTTCCAGGCTCACGTTAACCCTCTGGCGTTAATGTAAACGATATGTGGGCACAATCGGATATATGTGGTGCCTGTCGGCGGGAGGCGTTGAGGGCAGCGAGGTGAGCGACCCGGGGGCCTGACCGTAAATCCGACCTCCCCATCCCCAGCCGTAAACCTCAGGAAAAGAAACAAAATAAACTTTTTACATTTTTAAACGAGCAGGTAAAACAAATCTAGCATTCAACACCTCAAATCTCAGAAATTCCTTTCGGATTTTTAGACCTGAAAACAAAAAAAACCCATTTCTAATTTCAAAGAGCCTCATGTATTCCAGTGTAACATGTTCATGTTCATGTGGCTGCAGGTTCCCTGCAGTTTCATTTGGATTAACTGGGGAGGGACATTTATCTCAGTCGCCATTGTGACCGAGCTCCTGTTTTCTGTTTTTATTGTTTGTGATGGGTCCTTTGTTTGACCGTAAAAACGGGATTTGTTCTCAATCTTCTATCTACAATCGTCACATGAGACTTTTTTGAGTGAAGGAAGCAAAATATTCCCACTGCACTGTCACATATTGTCACCAGTTGAGCTTTTCAGGTCTGAGTTCCTGACAGAAGGGACCTGATAAGGTGATGTATATATTTTTTTAATCTTTTTTATTATTTGGGTCTCCGTGTCTCTTTCCACTCCACCCTCGTCCTCCATCTTTCCTGCATAACAGAGCTGCTCCATGACCTTCAGAGGAGTGTGAAAAAAATAAAACAGAAGGAACATCACGCGCTTTTTGTTTTCTTCTTGTTTCCAAGCCTCGTCGCGACCGATGCGCTCGGGGACGAGAGCTACACGCCGGCAACCTTTCCTTGAACTTCACCTCCCCATTGCACCAGCTTCCTTACGGCCATGTGCAGTCCATTCTTTCAACACTTTCATCAGACCACACCCGACTGATGGAGCTAACAAGTATTTCCTCCTTCCTCCCTTTTTCCTTTCCTCCCTGCCCCCCCCCGCCAATCTGGCTCCCTTTTTCCTCCCCTCCTTGTCTTCATTCCTAACCTCCTCCTCCTTCTCCTCCTCCCTGAATAAAAACTCTCCACTTCGTCTTCTCTCCCCTGTCCTTCACCAGCTCTTTCCTGCCAACAAACACATGATGCAGGAATGGCCATTACAAAATAAGACACCAAACTCTTAGCTTACGCCGAGTCACTTTATCTCTCATCTGATTCACTTATTCATCTTCTGCACCGAGGAGCAGAGGGAGACCACGGTGCCACCGGCCCGGTCCGCTTCCTATCTCGTTCTCTACCGGGAAGTAAAGGAGGAGGCGCGGTACATCTTACTTGAGCAAGCGTGATGGTGAAACTATTTTTTATTTTTATTTTTTTCGCCATTGGCAAAGGGCCAGTAATGCGAATGTGTAACACATGCAGGCTGCAGATATTATTATTATTATTATTATTATTATTATTATTATTATTATTATTATTATTATTATCTAAAGATTATTATTATTATCATTCTACAGCTCAGCGGTCACGTGCAGCTGCCAACTCAGGGAAAAAAGCTTGGCAATTACATCTTAACAATTTTAAGTAAATGATGCTTGTTTTAAAACACGACTAAGAAGTTGTTTTGCAAATGATTTATATGAGAAGACCTAAAATGGCCAAATTACATTTCTGTGCGGCTCAGGTGGCAGAGAGGGTCAAAGGTCAGCGGTTCAATCCCCAGCTCCTCCATATCGCATGTCAAAGCAAGATAGTGAACCCCATGTTGGGATTCAGTACACTGAATTTGCGTGTGTATATTTGTGTGTAGAAAGTTCTAAAATGTGCAGAAAAGCACTGTGTGTGTGTGTGTGTGTGTGTGTGTGTGTGTGTGTGTGTGTGTGTGTGTGTGTGTGTGTGTGTGTGTGTGTGAACAGGCATGTAGATTGTAAATACAAACATTAAGGAAGTTTATGACAGACACAGTAAATCTCTGCTCAGTAACAAGCAAGAAGCAAGAGCCTCAAGATCTATACTGGGAAACTAGGATTAAAGCATGGCAAGGTCACATTCATCATATATTCCTACTGTTGTGGCAAACAGGCGAATTCCAACGTTGAACCATAAGTCAAAACCTGCTCCAGTTCCATCTACGCTAGCATCTTGTTTGGAAACCGGAAGGACGGGTTTGGGACAACCGGAGTCTGTCTTCCTCCTCAGCTGCAGGTCTCGTAACAAAACTCCATGAACTTTTGTGGCTTCCCAAAAAAAATGTCCACTTCTGCGACCTGTGTTCAGGGGTGGACGGGCACTGTGTTGGAACGATAGCTGCATGCAGGTTCTTGTGCACAGTGCAACGGAACATGGGAACAGGCAGAACGACAGCGTGATGTAACAGTGAGATATGTCTCCGGTGTTAAAGCCGCGGAGCCTCCTGCCGGGTTTCAGCGTCGGCCCCTCCAGAAAAAAAAATCATTGAGACCATTTTAGGGATTTTATTTGAGGGATAAGCGATGCTAGTAAGCTAAATGTCCATTGTGAAATTGTTCTTTAATTTGCGATGGAATCAGCTGTTTTAAAACCATGGGGGAGGACGGCTCCCCTTTCACACCCAAACCTGTTTGTCAAGGTTCAACCAGGCCCTGATGGGGATGGGAAACACTGCACCCGGACCGCCTGACTTCAAGGGTCTCGACCTGGTTTTTCAATAGGCTCAAGCAGGATTTGGGGGGGTAGATGAGCGATTTTAGCAATTTGGCTGCTATTAAATCCATCCGCTGATCAAGAAATGTTAAATTAGGCAATCTACATTTGATTGTTGTCAAATGGAGATCAGGACCCTTTAGTAGCAGTAGAAAAGGCGATTTAACAGTTGTTATTGTCCTGCTTTGGCTATTTTAGCAGTTTTCCCAATAAAGAGTGAGAGAAACATACAGTAGGTACAAAAAGTAACAATCCCAGGTAAATTGTACAAATAGGATCAGAGTTATTTATGATTCACGAGGTCCAGTAGGAGAATATTAATGCTGATCGACTCCACGACTTACCGGAACTCGATATCCCCCTGTTGGCGTCGGCGGCAACGGAGACGCCGGGTCACAGCCCCCGGACTCATCTAACGTTATGAGCCGTGTGTCGGCTGAGTGACTGAGGCGCGTCGGCCCTCATGAATAATAGCACAGTTGTTTCCTTCCTGTCCGGCCTCCCTTTGATACAATTTCAAAAACAACACGGTGGTTTATCTGGAGGAGTTTCTCTCTGCACCCTTTACATGACCTAATCTGCCCGTGCTTTACTCCCCTGCTCCTTTATCTTCATGCCTGTTGCATAATCGAGTTCCTTGGCTGAGCTGCGGATTAGAGCGGCGGCTAAGCGATGCCATTATGTCGATCGTGCTATATATCTTCTTAAAAATGAAAAAAAAGGAAACAGGAATGCAATCTGAAAATGTTTGGGTTTTTTTTTTTCATCTCAATGTCAACGTCTACACATCACAAATATCTGTAGCCCACTGTATGCATACTGTGTACATCTTTGAAAAACAGTGCCAGTACAGTAAACCTGTGCAGGTATTGCACAAAAACAGAATATGCTGCTGAGACAGGGATGTTGAATTATAATTGATAATGTTAATTTCAAATGACAGCAAATTTGAAAGTAAAAAACCCATAACATTATGATTATGTATGTTCTAGAACAAAACTTTTCTTGTAATATTTCTTACTACACTAAAGACTGACCTTCTACAGCCCCTGATGCATCATTAGGAAACACTCCGCTGCAGTAAGTGGCTTATATTTCTATCAGAGTGGTGAGAAAAAGATGAGTAACTGGGGAAGAGCTGTTGGTCTCTGTTGGTCAGAGCTTCCTCCCCGAGAACAATCAGAAGAGAAGCACCGGACGGAGGCGTCGCATGAGGGAAGGCCAGCACAGCCCCAAGACCTGAACCAGGTAAAAACTGGTCAGGGGGTGAAAGCGAGGCAAACCTGCAGGGGCAACACATTCAAGGGGGAGAGCGTTGGGACAAAGTTTCCGATCAAAGTTTCATTCCCATTGTAGGAAGCATATCACGAGTTAGTTCAGCAGGGAGAGATACAAAACTTTATGCCTCACTACTGTGTATTTGTAATGCTTTTCAATACTTATTTTTTCATATTTCCATTTCTGATGAACACCGACCTTCATGACAACCATTCTCATCCTCTTGGTTACACAAACACAAACTGGCTGCGCCCGAGCCCTGTTGCTATTTTTATTTTTTTTTGCATAATGCCATTTACTTTGGAACAGTCTGCGGCGTGGAAGGCCACGCTGTGTTAGCAACCGGCAGTTTCAGTTTACGCCGTAGCCATGGACGTGCAAACAGCTGGATTCCTTTCGATGTTTTTGGATCAAGATAAGTTGCACTCGGAGTCTCTTTTCCTTTTTTTTTTTTTTTAAATCATTGACTAAGTTAATAATGAACAGAAAGAACGAGCGCCATTATAGACAAATAAACAAAAGACGAGATGAGACGTGCAGTCTATTCATCGCGGCTGGTTCAACCGGGTCTGGTTTCGCTCGCGCCACGCAAGGTTGGTTTTGGTTGCCAATTTCCCATAACACATTAGAATTACTAAAAGACAAACTATAACGCGGTGAACGTGGAGCTTCTCGGGCTCCGGGGGCGGTTTTCTGTTTTTCTTGGCCTGGTTTTAGTCATGCCTTATTTGTTTTTTTTTTTAAAGATAACGAGGCTGCACACACACCAAAAAAAAAAAAGAAAAAGATTTCTAAATGCAAATGAGTGTTTTTGACTCTTTTGCCAAATTGTGACAAGGAAGAAGGAGAAAGAAAACATTTCCTGCCCGGGATTTTTCAGGATTCAAACAAACAAATTTCCAGTCACTAGCTTTTCCGATTAAATATTTAAGTTGTTCAGATAAACTTCAGTCGACTTGGTGATGCGACTATTTTGTCACAGCGAGTGGCGTTTTTTTGTTTTTTTTTCTGTATGTTTGTTTTTTCTATCTTCAGATTTTTTGACGGCGCATTTCCAAAAAGGATCTCTCTCTTTTTTTTTTTTGTGCGGGTATGATCACAGACACAAAGCAAAGCGTTCCAATTACTGCGGGATAATCATGAAACATTAACACTGTGCTCTGCCTGTCATCCCATCTGTGTGTCAGCGTTACCCAGGCTGTCAGCCCAGAGATCTTGTCTGTCAGAGGCAGTTTGCAGTGTCTCCCTGGGCTCCTGTTTCCATGCCAACCATCTGTTAGCTCATATCCCTCAGCTTTTGCACGACCACACTCCTCCGCCATGAAAAAGGAAAAAAAGAAGAAAAAATCGCATTCGATCAGATGGGAGATGTCGCCCTCGAATGTGTCTCCCAGAGCCACCGTGGAATGTATAGGCTGTGTGTGACTTTGCTGTTTTTACGTTCGCAATGTCTTGTCGTTGTCTGTGTTTAAAAAAAAAAAATAGATAAAATAAGGGCTGACTTATTAGCTCCAGTCAAAAGCTGCTGCCTTTGCTCAATTAAAAAAAAAAAAAAAAAAAGTCATCTACTTTCAGAAAAGGCGAGAACCGAACTTCTGAAACGAGAAGTTCAAGAGTTTAGTAGGAGATCAAACAGCCTCGTCAGCCGCCTCGTCCTAAAGGACAAGTATCAGAGCTGAAGCGAGCAAACTGCTTGGGAAGTATACAACATATCTTATATTGAGATACAAACATGTGACTTGTCCTCTGCTGTCATGCAAACATCACGAGACTACGTTGTCGCCATCTGCACAGGCGACATGTCGCGGCCCATAGTTACATTTTTATTGTCGAGCGGCCTCTGGTGGCCGTAGTGACCATGTAGGGAGGTTGTTGGTTCATTTACCCACGGCCGTTCCACCTGAACCACCTTTTTACTAATGTAACCATGGCAACGGAGGTCCTCTAACTTAAAAGAAGTACTTACTATAACCACAAGCTCTCTATTTGTTCCGAATCCCGGAACCCGGAACCACGTTCCAATTATTGTTAGCTTATGAAGTTGATGGTCTTTTTTGGGACAGGTGACCGTCCAGGCTGGATCACCTATTGAGCATTAGAGTTTGTGTACCTCCTTCTTAACAGCACTTGCGTAACAGTGATCCAGGGACATGATCAAATTAGGCTGATGGATTCAGCCATTACAAAGCCATTAAACATGAGCTGGAGTCCTAATTTACCGATTTTCATTTTGTACTACTGCTGTTTCTGCACATTGAGCACCTGCAGTGCAATAAGAGGATGCAATAAACCGCAGCGGTCAAACCAAACCGGCTTGTACCAAACACAACCAAGCCGGTCACAAGATTCAGGAAACATATTGCAAATTTGGCATCATGTTGCACATGCCAAACATGGAGATACAGCGGTGAAACTTAAGCCACGGCGAAAACTTGCTGAAGACGGAGTGAGCAGGAAACACTGACTCTGATTATTCACGGCCAAAAGAGAACAATATATCATGAACGTTTAGACCAGCTCAGTCAGAGCAAGGTGACAAAACATGATATTTACCATCAATAGCTTGAACATGACTGGGTTTCCACCGATTCCACCAAGTGTTAGAGTCACAAGTGAAGTAGTTCAACGAGAAGATCTATCAGGAAGGCAAGCCTTTGTATACTGTAGGTACAAGCTCCATTTATATTAAAGATGTGCTTATCAAACACCACCTCTGACACTACATCAAATACAAACCAATTCACAGATACAACACATTTTTAGGCCTGTGCAAATTTTTTTTTTTTAATGAATTTTTCTTGTCATTCTTGTTTTTGCATCTTAAATTGACCAAGAAATCTTATTCAACCCTGACCAGTCACATCTGGCTGATACTTAATTTATGTAATAAGATTTTAAATCATATATAGTCCATCTGCTCATCATGCATCAACACATATTAGCCCATGTGCTAATATCCTATGGTGTCATCTCAGCCGGCTACGCGTGTTAGCATTCTTACAGCACACATGTAAACGCTCCAGTGGCTGTGTCGTAAAAGCGAATATTCTGAGCTTCATACTGTGAACGCTAGTGTACTTACGTGCTAACGAAGGCACGCTAACGTGCTAATTATTGCATCAAAAACGAGACCCGCTGACGCAGGGATGTCGACGTCACAACTGGGCTTCAAATATTTTTTTCAAAGCTCAAATATAACTAGCTTATTAAACTTATTTGATATTCATTTATCCGCTAGGTCCATGAGTAGACCATTAACATCACCGGGGCTGAGGGTTCAAAGCCTATGCAGTCTGCTCTTATCAAAAAGAACCGGGTGTACCCACATCATGATAAAAGCATCCACCAAATGGCACTCAGAGTGATATAAATGCTCCTGTAAGAGAGTGAGGAGAAGCTTCCAGGAACATAGACAGGAAGAAAGAAAAAAAAACAGAGAAACATCAGACAGCATTACCAGTTAACTGTCCATCAATACCAGGCTGGACATGATGTTCAATAGTGCAACAACAGGAAGAAGGCGCTGTGTTATCACTGCTTCTCTGCCTCTACAGTGTGCGCTGTTAGTCTCACTGTGCTAATCCATCCTGCTGCCTGTTTACTTTGTTTCTGTCCATCAGCATCGTGATAATTTATTCTCACTGTGTGTGTGTGTGTGTGTGTGTGTGTGTGTGTGTGTGTGTGTGTGTGTGTGTGTGTGTGTGTGTTTGTTCCTCCTGTTTTTTTTTTTACTCTGGCTTCGCTCTCTCTCCTGATCTGATGTACTTCTTCCCGTCCTATTTCATCTGGCATTCTCTCCCTCTCTATTCATTTATCACTTATCTTTGCTTCCTGCACTTGTGTCCAGCCTTCTATAAAGCAAATTATGAAATGTGAACCAAAACAAGCTCCACGCTGCCGTTACGTAAGCTGGATCCCTTGAGATTTTTTAAAGCTAGACCTAGACCAAGAAACACCAAGAAATTTTTTATAACAACACTGGGGTCTAATTAATGTGTGATTTGAAAGGGTTCACAGCAGGGTCCGAAATTAATGCTTGGCAAGCGCAGAACAAGGGTGTATTTCCAGTTCGGTGTATAAATCTCAGAAGTACATCTGCCACACTGGCGGGTAGATGTTTGTACTAAAATAGACATAAAACACAATCGTAGAGCCTCTATCGCATTTTGTGTTCTAGGAGCTCTGCTTCTGTCTGCGTTGGAAGTAACCTAACTTGAAGCTAAGTTAGCATTAGCTACCTAGCTGATGTCAAACCGTGACAAACTATCCTGTGAGGCTCTGCCGCTGGGTTTGCAGTGTTAGCGGAAGGATAGTAGGATAGTAGGATAGTGGTTTGTCACTATTTTGATACAAGCTTTTACTGGCCAGTGGTTGGTCTTCTGAGATTTATGCGGCAAACTGGAAATACACCCACGTTCAGCGCCTGCCGGTTGTTAATTTCAGGCCCGGGTGAGAGTACCCTTCACCAAACTTTGCAGTTCTTTTCACTTCACACGCTAAAAGGGGTTTTAATGTTGTTCAGTTCACTGTTTTGATTTTTCTTTCACCAACCAGCCAGTTAGCCAGTTAGCAATTGGATGGTGAACATGGTGGAGCATTCAGCAGCCATAGAGTTTCCTTCATGAGTTGGTGGGGACCAAAACATAGCTAAAAGTTAGAATGAATATTGGACTTATATTCTCATGAAATTCAACTCCAAAAACTACTAATGTTGGTATTTTTTTTAATAGAGTTGAAACTTAGTCTCTACAGTGCAGGGAAGCAGTAAAATAAGTTTAGCTAAGGTTATGTATCTTGAATATTTTGAACTGATTGGATATCCTTTGCTCCTGGGATTGTACTTCACACTGGACAATACATGTGAAATGGTTTTAACTTTACTTTTGAATTATTATTATTATTATTAGATTAGATTATTAAATGGGTTATTAGTAATTTGGTCAAAATTAAGAAAAAAAAAAGCTGGATTTCAATCAAATCAAGAAAGACATGCCCCAAGGACTGATAGGTACAGGTATACAATCATGATGCAATCAGAACTCTATAGAGATTTTTTCCCCTTTTGGCCATGATACTTTTATTTTTGCAATTGTGATGCAATTTTTGGAAATTATATTTTTTATCTTTCTTACATAAGTCAGAAAAAAAACTTAAGGGAGTGAGCTTTAGCTACTCTTCTCCTCCACATACTTAAAAAATGCAACTCCTTAGCATATATACCCCCCCCCCACACACACAAGATCAGCATGTTAAAGTATCATGAATCCAAGCTGAAAAACAGTTTGAACTGGATTGTAAACATAAAGTGTCCTGACACTGAGGATTTAAATCAGTCAGAGCCTGAGTGAAGAGGTTTATTTTGTGGTGTGTTTGTGGATGGTAGGGTCCAAACAAATCGAATCACAGTTCCTCAAACCTAATCCTGGTGTGTTTCTCTTCTGTGGTGTTAATATGACATATAAATACACTCGGTTGGCAGTTTATTAGGTTCAGCCAGCCTCAACTAACACAGTCGAATATAACATAGCTGCACTAGACCCTCCCTTCATGATGGTTATATACGGTTTAGTTTGCGCTTAAACTGTTCTAGAGACAAGTTTATTCAACTTTATGGTCACTTTGGAGGCTGCAGTTTGCGATGCTGTTTAATTGTATTGCGTAACATGGATAGATGTTTCCAATCTTCATTTATATCACACATCTACCGATGCCCACCGATCTACCTGGAAATGACGCTCCATTTTATCTCCATCTGTGAACAAGACCCTAAAATCTTGAGCTCCCTTCAGCTGGAGCAAGATCTACTTCAAAAGACCTAGTCAACAAAATCAGCCCAATCAACAAAATCACCTGTTAATTGCAGCGCCATGGCCTCAGGCTTGAAGGTGCCGACCTCCATTCAAACCAATACTCACTAGGCCGCCAATGTCCCCAGAGAAGAACTGGAACTGGGGGTCGTGATCTAATGATGGAACCAGAGGCATGAAAAAGTTTGGGCCAGCCTGGAAAATTGCTCTCACTCTGAATTGTTAAGTGAGTAAAAGTTAAACCAATTCCCAAAAAGCAAAAACAAAACAAAAGCTTGGAATTGAAACTACTCAGGAATAATTAGGAAATACAATGCAGCGTGAATTATGAACAAATATACCCAAATTCTCCTTGATAAAAATGTAAACAGAAAAAGACTTAAACACACAGTTAAAACTGCACTGTATGACTTTTGTCTCCTCCCTCTGGCAGTTAGAGTATTTGCACAATCCCTGTCGCATACAGAGAAATTTCCAGAGTTCTGAGACAATAATTCATTATGTAAGTAGATGAAATAGCTACGTAGCCTGCAGTAAGGCATCATCTTTGTCTAGCCTCAGACTGGAATGAGATAAGGGGTTGTCTTCTTTCAGCGCTCTCCAGCGAGGACATACCAGTGGTAATCCTTTCTTTGTCCTCGCCGTCCATCACTTTCTTTTTTAGAATCCAATCCTTCCTCTGAGCAGCCAAATTAATTCATATTTTTATCTGGGAGCATCAGAAACCTTTCTTGGGTGCCTCCTAGATTTTTTGGTTCCACCAAATGCTTAATTGCTACAGCCTCTTCCACCTCCATCGCCGAGGTTGCTCCCATCCTCGGGTCCGGCGAACTTCCCGGTTGACGTAAAACATGTCACGATCGATGTGCAGGGTGGGAATGTCGCCAGTTGCCAGGTTTAAAGCGACAGTACACAGTGAGACACGGAGAGAGTTACCTGGCAATGATCAGGCTCGATCGGCGTTGTGTGAACTTGTCTGGAAAGGGCTTGATTGTAACTGACATTCAACAGAAGGTTTATATTCAGCATGATTCTATCAATCTAGGGTACAGCATGTGAATGGGACAATGGGAAGGACATTGTGTTGCAGGGTTTTCAAATTGTGATACTATCTTGGACTTGAAAACTAGGAACACTGGACTCCATTGTGACTGTGGTGAATCCGGAGCTCACCACAGTTTGACAAACCTACAAATCCACTTTTTCAAGGGAAGGATGGATTTTAGATTCCTGAAGGGTTAACGCACAGCAATGATTAAACGCTAACAGCATTGTCACATGCTCCCGATACTTTCCAAGATGTCAAAACAGTGGATAACACAGTTTTGCTTCCGCTTTTGAACTTCAAAGAGGTCATGATACTCCGCTCCCACCCCTTCAGCAACTCATGACTCAAACCGGGTGGCTTTGGCAGAGAAGGACGGTGGGTTTTTTTGGTTTTGTTTTGGGTTTTTTTGTTTTTTTCAAAGAAGAAAAAGAACACAACTCCACATTAAAAAGAAATACAGAAGGCCTGATGAAATATAATACTGCAAAGTGGGTTATAACACTATGAGATAAGACTTTACAACTTATTGCATCTACACCGAGTTTATCCTCCTCTGCAATTAGCATGAGGTAAGCGATAGAATTATGCCGTTTACTTCCCCAAGTAATCCATCAGGAATGTGCGCTTGCACGAATTTAACTGGCGAAACCAGGTGCGTTATCAGAAGGCATTGCATTTTGTCGTGGCGCAACATGAACAAGGTTGAACTTTTTTTTTTTTTTTAATAAGAAACTTCATATGGTAAGATCACAAAAAAGTTATGATCTTAACTGTATCTTAACTGATCTTAATTGTAGCAGAAATTCAGAAGTGCTGCCACTTATTGTTAGTGACAGCACATTACCTTCATTTAAATACTGGTAGGTTATGAGACAGCACTTCGCTTTACATCGACACCAGTGGTCAAATAAACTAAACACAGTGCTGAGGCACGTGAGCAGAACTAACAATTCTAGGTCAAATTACAAAAAAGTTCTCTCATACACTAAAGTTTCTGGAGTGAACGAGAAAGTTCGGTTCCTCACGGGAAACTTGGAAAAAATGAATGTCACTCATCACGCCTTGCAGCCTTTTCTGCACAGGCAATTATTTCCCTCACAGGACATTTGTTTCTGTCTGCCACTGCATGTGCTTTGTTGCTCGTCCGTCTCCACCAAGTCTCCTCACACGATGATGAAGACAGTAATTCCACTGTATTGAACACGACATGCAAGATCATGATACCTCCCCCTCAGCGCCTGTCAACAAAAAATGAGGAGTTTTTATGCATGGACAGAGCAACAGACTCAGGGGGAACACAGCTCAACTCCCTACCAGAATCCTCTGCAACACACAGCCCCTGCCATGGTAACGGATCGACTTTCTGTCTCACGCGCCGCGGCAATGATTATTTCCATGGCAACATTATCAAAAGTTGCATGGCAACAATCGTGGTCGTGCCAGCCATATCTCAACAGCAATGCCTCTCCCCTATCCTGCTTTTATCATTTGCATTCTGTGCAGGGAGGACGATAATGCCAGGCGTTTAACATCATACGTCCCATGTGTCTTTCCTCATACTGTGTCTTTGTTATAATGGCAAAAGCCTTTTTGACTGCAGGCCGTTATGAGACTGTCATATAAAAGACTGATTGATTCATTTATTTGCATTCGAAAGTGAACTGCAAAAAAGGGAACAGAAGAAACTGAACGACATCTGGAATTGAGGCTTTAATGAAGCTACAATTATTCCCTTTACATTACTGCTTCTATCCAAGTTATGTGCCCAATGAAATATAAAGATAATATGGCAGCATTAAAAAAAAAGGCCTCATGAGGCACATTTAGTGCAAATTCAACTCCGCTGCAGTGTTAAATTAAAATCATAAAACACGGTACAGTGATGATATCATGACAGGACATCCTGCCCCTCGCCTTTTTTTTTTTTTTTTTGTTTGATCAACCATAAAACTGTCTCCAGTGTTGCTGACAACTGTGCTTCTTTCCACGGTTTCAGTTCAGTTTCCAGCTGTTCATCGTCTGTCTGTCTGTGAGTTCACCGGCTCAGATTCTGTAAACACATTTTTGTACCAGGAGAAAAGTTAATTTCCCAAGGATTAGAACAAAATAACTCAGAGCTGTAAACAGCCCAACATTGACTGACTACAATCAACGATTCTATAACTACCCGAGATCTGCTGGCCTGAAAAAGAAAAATTAGGAGAAGTAAGTCAGGGCAACTGGATTTGGTTGTAAATCTTGATCTTGGTTGTAGATCCTCTGGGTTTTTACTGACATGTTAGTCATGTAACATACCAAACACTGAAAATTTAATTTTTTGAACTGTTTTTGGTCTGTTTTGTTATCATTGTGTGCTAGCCGCTGTAGCATATGAGTGAGGTCCATCTACAAAACTCTGAATTATGCAACAAGAACTGATAATCAAATGCCAAAGCACTAAACTGACAATCTATGTTGTTATTAAAGAGTAAATGTGGATATAATGCTGTTAAAATGCTGCTTGTTTTACAAAATTGCTGGAATTTAGAATTCACAAAATAAAGGTGACGAACAGTGACGGATGCAATACAAATCTCAAGCAAGTCTAATGTCCCTGCAAGTGTCAGTAAATTCAGTGGAAACCAAACACTCAAAATGGAGAAACTCAGAACTTTTACTGAGTATTTTCTTCAGTATTTTCCTGAGTTTCTCCATATAACTGTCAACTGTTTAAAAAAAAAAGAGGTTGACCGTTCTATGAATAAATACAACTTGTAGTTAAGGAGCTAAAATGTACAAAAAACCCAAAACAAAACAGTGGTATGGTCCTTTAAATAATCCTGATGTCATGACCAGAGGTAGCTGTCTGACTGTTCAAAGCTGCATTAAACCGCGCATGAATGGAGACGGAGAAACGGGCTCACTAATGAGATTGTGTGCTAAGTTGTAGGGAGAGAGATAGGTTGAGCTTCAAAGGGGATAGAAAGGCTCCAGCCTTTAAACGGTGTCGAAAGGTTCTCCCCAGTGAAGTGCAGGAGCAGCCTGGACTGCAGCCTGGCCTTTTCTGTTGCGGTATGAATGTTACATCAGATAATTTGTAAAATTAGAAATCTGAAATTCATCCAAAACCAATAAGTAGGTCTTTTGCCTAAGCCCAGGTTAAGCCGTCTAAGCTTGTAGCTTTAATATTGTCACTGTAATATCATCAGGTGTACTTTATCTCTCCACTCTGTTGTCGTCTGACACGTATGAAAGTGCAGAAATGGCCTCTGAAACTGCCCCCCCCCACCCACTTGCCTGTGATGCTGGGGTTTACCATGAAGTGGTGCGTTTATTTCAGTTTAATCCCCCTCCCTGGCCAGCCCGGGCAGTCAGATGACAGGCGCTAATCTCCGGACTGCCTGCCTGACTGACTGCCTGCCTGCTAATATGGGATTAACGCCGAGCACGCCTCCATCACGTAGCGAGCTCCCGACCCAACAATTGGGGGTGAGCAGTGGCGATGACGCTGATGACCTGCAACGGCAGGTTGATGAGAAGTGTCATCTATTTCTTCACCGCTCTCGTTCTCTCTAAGCTCTCTCACTTTATCTCAAATTTGACCATTCACTAAATCAAACAAGTTTCAACGAATTCCTGTAAGAAAACGTCTCCATGTCAATGTAAAACATCCATCCATCCATCCATCCATCCATTTCCTTTAGTCATCACCTGACTTTCACAGAAACTTGCACTGGTGGTGGGATTTTCGATTGTTTTTTTATTTATACCGGCTGCAGACCTCTAAATGTATAAGGTATTTCAAATATTTCCAGTTTTCAAGTATTGGATGTTGCACACCTTTCAGGCCACAGATGTGAACTGCACCTTAATATTGATAATACTACGCATTTTTGCAGTAAATAAGCAAAACTCAGTCGAGGCAGATGGTTGTCCACAATGATCAGTTTCAAGGAGTTTTTCATTGCCATTGTTGCCAAGTTCTTGCTCATGGAGGAATGTTGGGTCTCTGTAAATATAACTGTAAAGAGTAATAGTCTAGACCAGCTCTATAGGAAAAGTGCCCCGAAATAACCTCTGTCATGATATGGCACTATATAAATAAAACTAAATTGAATTGAACTTTACCAACTCATACCTGTGTTGTATCATTACAGTAGTAGAAATAAGACTTGACCAGGAGATGGCGAAACAGAAACACACGTTCCAGGAAGATGGGGTTGTGCTCTTGAAAGTTCCTGAGAAGTAAATGGGTCCCGTCGACGTGTGAGGCCGATGAATCTTTTTTAAAGACAGCTTGCATAACCCTTCCAAATGCATTTGTTATTTAATTTGCATCTCCACCGTCCAAATCAATTACACCAGCAAAAGTTTACACAATGTGCTTTTGTGCTTGGCTGCGGTATCTTATTGCAACAGGATGCAGATTTTGCATTCCACAGTCAGTACATTCATTGATGATTAAAGAACATAGCTCCTCCCCCTATCCTTTCGAAGCTTGTGCTGCATGTCTGGGCTGATTGCGTATTCTTTTAATGAGTGCAATATTTTGTCCTGTGTAATTTTGATGTCCTTGGGTGCAATGTCACCTACAAGGTCCCCCATAGTGCTTTAATGGCAAAGCTGTGGTTATAATATCACTGCAAAACAACGTACGTACCCGACAACTGGAGAAGGGAGCAGCTTTTTGGTTGTGTCTGTGTTTTGCTGTTTTTTTTCCGGAGATCATTGTGGTGTCCCGATTCTCAATTTTGCCATTCCAATATAAAGCTGGTCAGTTTGGTAGGATTTGGGTATTAATACCAAAATAGCTATAGCCAACAAGCAAAAACAAAAATTCAACCTTCGGCAGCACTTCAAAAGTAGCCCAATTCCAAACCTACAGGCCTTGCTTACCTGGTCTGCAGGAAGCAGAAGTATTAGAGTAAGAGGAGTAATATACAATCTACTAGCAAGGGCTATGAAGGTAACAAGCAAACAGTATAATGTTGGGCCCTGGTACATGAAATGATCTGGCGAGCCCCGGGGAACTGGGAACTCACCCAGTATGTGTCGAGGGCAGCAGGTATGCACAAGAGTTCGTACCAGCAGCCAAGTCGAGTTGAATTTAGTTGAGTTTTTAGTATTCAGCGGTCTCAGCAGCAAGTGGACACTATGGTTATTTCTTAGGGGAAAATTTGGTTGAGTAACTACCTGGACTGCCTAAAGCTAAATGCTGTCGGGTGGTGCTCAAGTGAGTTCTTAACACTACTTAAGGCTGTAATGCTTTCATTTAAATGGACGACAGTTACTTTAGTAACATGTAAAAGCTGAACAGACAGGACACGGTGAAAGCATTGGTGCGTATAAGATTTAAAAGAACCAGGACATGGCTATTTTCATGGAAGCAGTACAGCAGTTAAATCTTGATTTGTAGCATAATCAAAAAGAAACCATAGAAAAGATTAGTTTGTTCATTTGGGGTCAGCCCTAACCTGGGCACCGGTTACCTATTATCTGATGAGTTCCCAACTTTTCCCAAGTTTCCTGCCACGAACCTTCTCCTATCAATGATCAGTTTTCAGTATTTGTAACCATGAAACGATGTTTTACTAACAGTAACCATGGAGTTCTGATTGTCTAAACTTAACTTACTCACAGAAAAGATGAAAAAGCTAATATGAACTGATTTTCTCACTGACAAGTAATCTACTTTGTCACTGAAGTCACTGAAGATTCGATGGGGGAAACATTCAGGAGCAGCAAGCATAGTACAACTGAGCCTTGTTTTTTTTAACGAGAAGTGTCAGACAAGAAGTAAAGGATGAAGTGTTGTTGAATCCGACAGTGGCACTGAAAACTGATTCCCTGATTTTAGTAGACTTAAGTATCTCATTAGCTACTGGATGAAATGCCATGATCTTTTGTACTGACATCGATGGTCCCAAGAGAACGAATCCTACAGACCCTGGCCATCACTTGACTTTTCCTCTGGTGTTTCAATGACGCTGATGCGTTTAGCTTTGAGAGCAATAACTCAACAATGACTGGATGAATTCCCATGACTTTTGGTCCATACACTTATGGTCCCCACTAAAGGGAACCCTTGTCTGTTAATTTGCAGCCACCATCAAGTGGAAATTTGTAATTTGTCCAACGCTTTTGCTTAAATTCCTTTAAAACTTACAATATTACTTGGACATCAGCCTCGGCCATACTTTGCGTTTAGCATGATGAGCAAATCTTAGCATGCTCACATGCTCAAATAAGATGGTGAACGCGTATGAGCATACAATATTAGCATTTAGCTAAAAATACGAGTAGAGCCTCACAAAAGCCACTTGTTTAGCTCTTCCTGTGCAAAGTAGTGGCACAATTTCTGAGTTTGTTCCGCTCTTTTCAGCAGTCTCATATCTTTTGGTTTGCTACACAATAAAAAGAGAATCCTCCATTTTCAAATTCAGATTTTTGATTTTTGAGAACATCACGATTGAGGACATTAGACATTGCAACATTCTGATGAACATAGCAGAACCTCGGCTTGTGAACCGAACAAAATTATCTTTGTGGTTTACCCCTCCCCCACAAACCCTTATTTCTTTATTTCTTTCTTGTCTCACTATAAAACATTTTTACTTTGACAGGAAATACTTTACATCAGAGAAGCAAGATACTCTAGTAATGCAGCTTCCTTGGGAGCTAAGTCTGTCTTCCTCATCCTCACTCTGTTGCTTTTTGTATCATCAGTCTGTTGTAGTCTGCCTTTCTCTCTTTTCTCTGCGGACACACACACTTGTTGTCTTTTCTGTCTTTTTTTAATTTAGCTAAGCGTCTTCCTTATTCAAATTGTTTCCAGAAATGACTTTACTACAGCAAGATACAAAAGAGCCATTGAATTGGGGAACAAAGTATCAGCATAAATTTGGTTTGATGTTCATAACTACAGTGTATATTCATGTATAGCGACTAAAATGTGACAAGTTCCAACTTTACATATCATATGTAAAGAAAAAAATTTAATGGTAACATCAGCAAACAAAAAGAAATGACAGGGAACAAATACAGATTAGATTTAGACTGACATTCAACATAGCATTTCATTTATTCTCTCTGCCTCTCTCAGGAAGTCTGCCATCTAGATGTTTGTCACTATTTCCTGTCCAACGACACTGACAGCGTCTGCGGTAACACAACAGCAACACCCTTCATGGTGTTATGGCCTGTAGTCTGCACAGTGAGCTTCGTCTGGGCTGCAGGATGGTGCTGAAAGAAAGTCCGTAAAGAAATTAAGTGAAAGTAAGGAAAGACAATAAATATTTTTTGAATATAAGTTATAATGAATTGTGGCACTCTAAATATTTTCTCGTCATGCATACATTGTGAACATACAGATTATTTACACAAATGAGGGCTGTTTTTTTTCATTGTCACTGAACAGTTTATGTTTTTCTGTCTTTGTAACTTTATATTTCAAATACAGTAAAATAGATATAAGATGAGATATAAAAATCAGAAAATCATTTAAGATTTTTTTCAATAAAGAAATAAAAATGATATGTTGACATAGTTGAAGTTGGAGTAACAAGGTTGAGTGGATGCATTACTTTTGCTAGTAGATCACAACAAATGTTACAAATAGATAGACAGGAATAGTCAGTTTCCTTTTCCCAGGAATAGATGCTAGCTGTGGGATGTAGCATTGATGTCAAGATCAAGGACAAATGTTGTAATGTGAATAAAGAAAGATAAATTTGAAATGAATTTGTCTTATCCTCAAGATTGGCGGGGCCCTAGATAATCAAGGCTGAAAAGGCAGAAAAGAAAAGTGAACAGCTTGATGTCATTTCCTCCATGTGATATAACTCACTTTTTTTTTGTCCTCCCATCCCAGGATAAAATAGGTCTTGGGAACAGGGTTTGCATGCATGTTGTAGGGCACAACTTAAATATGTTGATGATTCGACAAATTATTTTACCAAATAGAGGAGAAATATATCAAGAAATTTCTACTAAAAAGTAGATTAAGATTTTATTTGATCTGTTATATTTGATATTTGGGTCATATTTTGTTCAACAAGAAGGTAGGACAAGAGAAAAACACCATTTCAGATGCTGCTTGAGAAATATTTAGTATTTTTGAATATTTTGAACAGTATTTGCGATTTGTCTCACTCACACATGGCTGACACATGACAAATAAGTCAACCACATTTCACTTTGATGATCCAATGATGTAAAAATGATACATTGCATTGATTTTAGCTCTTTCCAAAAATACAGCACAATATTACGCTCATCATGGCTCCAAAACATGTCGACACGTCAGGTGTGTTCAGCAGAGTTTTCCTCTGTCAGCTTCGTCTCTCTGGGAGGTTTAAGACGATGACAGACTCTGAAATGAAGTGATGCAAGCACTAAAATAAAATTTGCTTGGAGATACTGTAAAGCATTATTATGTTATAATATGATATATATAATATATCAAAATAAAAACAAAACTTGCAAGCATCTTATTTATTGTTCTTTGTGTACCATCTGCATAGTTGCAAACTGAATAAAAACATGTTTGACTATATAAACAATCCTTTTCTTAAAATGTTTAATCTGAAGTAGTTTCTTTAGCCGATACACAGATTCACATATTCATGCATGGTGTTGATATTAATGTTCTGGAATGTAAATTCTTTCCTTCTGTCAGGCTCTGGATTCTTTCCTTTTCTGGATGTTTTACATCAGCAACTCATGATCAATGGCTCAGATATTTTGTGATCACACTGAAGTCCCCTATGAAATATATATATATATTTTTAAACTCATCTAAATCTATCTCCTCTAAAAGAAAAGCTGATCATAAAAAAGACTTTCCTTTGGAACTTAAAGGAAAAAAAAATCTATTACAACTTGTATTCATTTATGTTAACATCAGACTAAATGTTATAATCTCTGATTGTGGCATTATCACAAAAGGTCCAACTGTGCAACAAACTCGAGCAGTAACGACAACACAGCACATTTGAAGGCCAACAGGTGGCCTTGTTCATCTAAATAGCTTTAATTGGGTCAGTAATGTAGGTGAGCACCAATAATGTTGCCAACAATCCCCAATGAGAATAAACACGAGTGTCCTGTTTTCCTTTATTTTACAACCAGCACAATCACCCGACTGCTCACGTGTCTTTCTCCATCTGACCCCATTTAAGTTGTTGACTCAGCATTTCTCTAGGCAGGAAAAGGTTGTTATCACTGATTATCAGATCTTCAAATATTATTAATAATAATAATAATAATAATAATAATGATGATAATAATATAACAAGGCTGGAGGTGTAATAAACCGAAGTCCTGGTCACTTTTGACTCTTCATCTGCAACTTGCCCATAAAACTCAGCCCAGCAATGATAAAATCTGTGACACTCTCCCTGTTTTAAGTGGTTAAACTATCAAATAGAGAAATTAAATTGATAAATCTGAACAAATGTATGTGTTATAATCTGTTAAAGCTTCAATTTATTGTTAAAAGGATGGTAAAGGAAATCATTCCACAGTGGAACCACATTCGTTTCAATCTATCACCCAGAGGAATGTTGACTTCAGCTGCAAGTCTCAACATCTTCATCCTTTATCCTCTTCTCCTCTGAGACGCGTACAAAAACAAGTTCGCCTTAGCGTCATCCTACTTGCATAGGAGCAGGGAGTAAACAAGGCGCAGCCCACGCTGCACTGCAGTAGTTTGCATCCGCAAAAGCGACCAGACATCCATCCGTCCGGGATTTGCATTCACGAGCAGACATTTGGTCGAGCGCTCGCTGCACATGGGAAACCAGAGTGACTGACCTCGGGTTAATGAGTGAAGGCCCGAAGGCTGCAGAGTCGAGACTGTAGGGGAAAAAAAACAAAACAATCTGTTGCAAAAGTGGCGCCTGGGACAAGAAGCAGCTGATTTATGGACAATTAGTGAAATGATGTCATATCAAGTCCAAAGTTGGTGTTTTTTGTTTGTTTGTCTTTTCAGCAGAAGAGAATGATTTTTTCCCATTTTATTTTAGCATTCAATAAATAGCTTGTGTCCATATTAGAAATCATGAATCAAAAAGTCTGTAAATGTCAATTATTATGCATATTCATTGATATTGCCCCCCCTGAAAAATATATTATGATCTATAGGAAAACTGTCTGAGGTTCAACCTGTACAAAGAGGAACAAATGCTTTGCATGAAGTTTTTCTATGGCTAAAAAAACAAAAAAAAAAAAAAATTTCAATTGATATGGAATAATAATGTACAAAATAAGTGAAAATGCAGCTGCCCTCAGGGTGTTTACTGTGTAGGTTAATGTTTTACTGCAGAAGCAAATTTTTGCATTCGAAAACAAAGAAGTAAAGAACATAACAACCTCCTTCTGTGACACAATGAACTGTGAAAGTTCATAGGTCACACCACGGCCGCCTCAATACCGGACTGTGGTATGCGACGATTGTAAAGTTCTGTTTCAGCTCCGTTCTCACCGACCCCATTCGATGGTACCCGGCTGTCAAACGATTAAAAAAAGGTTAAAGAGGTTCCACAAGAGCTCCACTGATGCGGGTCAGGGTTAAACCAGAGAGGAGCTTGAGAGAGCTAAGTTACTAATTAAACTAAAATGGCTGTAAAAGACAAAAAAGTGCCAAAAGTCACCTGGGTCTCGTAGGAAAATCTTCAGAGTGATAAACCCTGTCTTGTGCTAAACTCAAGGGTTTAACACCTGCGTGATTGGCCTGATAACCAGGGAGGGAATACTCATGTCCCTGCATCTCTGTGGTTTTGGAGTTTAGGTTCAATCCTACATTGCCGATATGACTTTAATGTAACAGATATCAGCCCTGCTGCTTTACTGATCACTCTCTTCCAGTCGTATCGGAGTCGTGTTCGGACCGTGTTGAGCGACAGCTGATGCAAAAGGGGACGTTTTCCTGCTGCTGCATCAAACCTCCACATCAATCCAGCTCAGCACTGTGGAAAACAAACGCGCCACGCTACCACAGACTGAAGGGTCACAGTGGCTCATGACTCTCCCTGGAACTGCTACGTTGTTAAATGCTGCTACGCGAGTAAAACGTGCCTCGGCAACAGTATCCGCCAGCCTCCGTCTAAGCAAAGACTGCACCCCTGCCCCTTTTTTTCTCGCTCGCGACCGACACGATTCGTTTCACGCGGCGCTGATGCTCTGACCGGGTCCCGTTTTTGGGAAAAGGTCGACACGTGTGACCCCGGATCCTGGCACGCCACTTTTCCCCATCCGGACTGGACCACTTGGTTTGCTAGGAAAGTAAGCAGGATGTTTGGCTCCTCCGGCGGCGCGCTGAGTCATTTGAATGATGCAAAGTTGCCCTCAGGAACGAGTACGTGCGTGCTTGTTACATATAATGTTTTTTTGTTTTTTGTTTTTTTGCAGTGCGGAAAAGTCAGTGTGGGTATGTTTGTGTGTTTGCAACAACAAATCTGGCCCCGTGTGCTTATATAACAGGCAGAGGAACAATACCAAAGCATGGGAATTGCTCCACATCCGCCTGCTGGGTCTGTCTGTCTTCACGTGTGTGTTTGTGTGTGTGTGTGTGTGTGTGTGTTTTGTGTGTCAGCCTCTCAATCTCTGGGCAAGTTAAAGCTCTTGAATGTGAAGAGATTTCTCAACGAACCAGCGAGCGGGAATGTTTGAGGCAAACTGGTGATACGTGATTTTGTAGCCATGTAAACAAAAATCGACTCAACTTAACACAAAAAAAACAAAAGACAAAAGACGGCAATGTCCCAGTCACATGAACCGACTCGTGTTGTTACCAGTGGTTAGTGTTCGAATAAGACAGATCTCGGACTGAAACTCGGATGGAGACCTGTATCAACCAGTGGAAAAGTTAAAACTGATTTAGGCAGCTGCTCCCACAGAAACGCAACGGACTCGTGTTTTTGTTTACAGAGCAGCCAAACAAACCTTGGAGAGGATGCACTGCGGCTGCCAGAAGTGCTCCCCGTCCGGCCAGCGCGCCCATGTCCACGCTGGCTGGATGCATCGAGATTCTTTTCTCTGCCTCACCACAGTATCTTTACACACATGGTCCTTCTAGTCTGAGGCGCAAATTCACCTAATAATTCATAAAAACATCTATATTTATCTGACCTTTAAAGATGCTCATTAGATTCCAACTTTGCCTTTATGCACATACCCCAAAAAACTCAAACTCAAAAAATGCAGATGCCACTGTACAGAAATTAAAACCAGAAAAGTACAACCACAAATGTTGCATACACGAGCTGCAAACTCTAACATGATGGAGCCGCAGCGAATCCATGGCAGGGTGCAGCTGCAACCACGGGACACCTGAGGTGGCATCTGCCACCGAACCCATGACCTAATGTGTTGGTCTGCGCTACATCTGACGCGTACCCATTGCTTACCCTACCCATCATTACATCCAGCACGCGCGTGCATGTTGCGAATTCCTTGTGAATGCGCCATGAATTCTACTTGAAACTGCTCTAAATAGTACCTGAGGGTGCGATAAGAAGCACAACCATGTGAAGTTGTGTCTCTCTGGTTACATTTTTATCAACAACAAGCTGCCGATGAACTTCACAGTGGAGGCGTTTGCAGTAGGCACAGCTTCGTGTGTGTGTGTGTGTTAGTGTATGCTGCAGCTCAGACTCAGACTGATTTCACAACGTACCTGGAACCTCAGATTCAGACCATCACGCCGACACGCGCACGGACACGGCGTCTTGGTGCATTGGGCCGTTGCGTCTAGGCTGACGTATGTCTCCTCCCGCTTGACAAACATTCCCAGTCATTCCATCGCAAACCTCCGTTTACAGCTTTACAGCACATGAGCTCATTACAAAATGGTGTCATTGCCACAGTGCTAAAGTGTAACCTATCACATGACGAAGAAAAAAAACACACACACATTAGACGGATCAGGTTCAGCTGTTGTTTTCATCCATCCGTTACCACGGTTTCAATACTTGAAAGGGAGATAATAGGGGAAGAAGAGATAAACAAGCTCAGCAACACAGATGAGACAGTCACTGAAGTAAACAGAAACTTGGTGCAGGATGGTTGCAGATTACTGGACACGCACGCACACACACTAACACATACACACACATACACACACACGCACATACACACACTAACACATACACACACATACACACATGCACACACACTAACACATACATACACATACACACACATGCATACACACTAACACATACACACACACACACACGCACACACACACACACACATACATACACACAAACAGACACACACACACACACACACACACACATACACACACACGCACATACACACACACATACACACACACACACACACATACACACACACACTAACACATACACACACACACACACAAACACACACGTGAACACAGGCACCGACACCTGAGCGCATGAACTACTTTCATTTCACGGTGCCTCACTCGCAGCCAAAGGTCGTTCACTAATGAACCGGAGGATCCTTTTTTCTTTTTTGTCCTGTGTCTCCGATGAGCAGAAAATTTGAAGACACTTCAGGCCGACGCAGAGAGTTGCTCAACATTGAGCTTAGGCAATGGGAGCAGCAGCATTTTTTTTTTTTCTGTTTTAGTCATGATGAGGATATTTGTTGGGTAAAAATGTATTTGTTCATCCTGATAGCACAACTGTATTTGAAGGTGAATGTTGCTACAAGTTGGCGGTTCTGTATAATATGAACATGTTTGTGTAAAGTGTTTCCCCTCTGGTGATTTTTGTGCAAACAAGCATGTGAAAGTCATTCTTCTTTATGATACAATTCAGTGTTTTACTGGTGAAGGCTGCAGGACAGATGTAATGAAAATTGGCTTTAATGTTTTAAATAAAACATCATATATTACAACAGATATGTTCCTATCAACGGTTGGCGGATAGATGCGGGTCCAACTTTCTGCATCAGCAAAACACCAGCAACAAGCTCTTTCACAACCACCTGGTTTCTGCTCAAGAAAATTCAGTTTAGCAACAGGCTAAAAAAACCACGACTGATGGGCAAACAGCATGAAATCATGTCTCTGTAATTTCTTTACCTGTTGCAGCCCCTGACCGGTACAAGCGAGCAATTTCGGTCACAGTATAAACAATGTCTGCATCTTTCATGGAAGTACAGTACTCGCATTAAGCTGACACGGTTTAGTAAGTACTGAACATTGTTGTGGAGCTTTGCATTTTGGATTAAAAATAGCCTCAACAATCAAAGGGCCCTGCTCATGTCATGAAAAGGTTTGTAGTTTTTTATTGTTTTTTGCATATGTGTGTGTGTGTGTGTGTGTGTGTGTGTGTGTGTGTATGTCAGTTTGTGTGTGTGTTTGTGTGTGTATGTCAGTTTGTGTGTGTGTGTGTGTGTATGTCAGTTTGTGTGTGTTAGGTTCAGAGGCTCTGTCATCGGAACATCAGCTGCCTGAAGATTGATGAGCTCATGCTCACATTGCTTTTCTCAAACTAAGTGCACCACTTGACTCCCCTGCAGCCAGGTGACAGCGACAGGACCATGAGGTCAAGGGTCACGGATTCAAATCACAGACACATCACAGACACGCTTGTTGGCTGTCACATGTTGCTGTGGAACATTGACGAATGTGTGAAAAAAGGAGAGAGGTGTGTGTTTCGAGTTGACTGTTTATTGAAATCTTATTCTACCTCATTATAACAGGTCATTCAACAGGAAACTAATATAACAGCACACCTCAGAGAAGAACTAATTGCACAACATCCCGTCTCCCTTCTTTTAAGCAGAACATGATATATAACCAATAAAGATTTATTTGATTGGATTATGGTAGGTCCTTTTGGTGCCAAGGGGAGGGTTGTTATCACCACACCATGCCGCATGGTGCTGGAGGAGCTGAAAACTTGCTGTTGTCACTGGTGAGGCCAACCAACATTGTGTCTTCTACAAATCTGTTGAAGGTATTGGAACCACCTACGGGTGTGCAGTCATAGGTGAAGAGGGAAAAGAAGAGGGGGCTCAGCACGGAACCCTGTGGGATGCCCTCCATTCTGGGTGAGGCTTCAAGGGGTTGTGGCTGTCTAACCTAACAGACTGTGCCTTCCTTGCATTTGATTATCCCTACATGGACTTCATGAATTTTCTGAAGCATTTGTACCCTCAGTCTTTGAGGCACAAGTCTGGAGTTCTTAAAAACAAATCCTTCTTAACAGCAAGTCCTGCATTGCCTACCCAGATTGAACCCCTTCCATCACCGATTGTAGTTCACCATCCTCTGCTGTTGCAGTTTTGAACCGGTTCTGTTTTTATTCTGAGATTGGAAGGTGTGCTGACAGAGGATTATCTAGTTATACTCTTTGAATTTTGTGGCTTCCTAGTTTACATTATAAAACCCTAGGATTGTGGCATTGCTTACAAGTGTCTTCAAACATCAACAAAGCTGTTTGGTGCTTTGCTTTCCAATGCCACAAAACATCCCCTTTCAAAAGCTTTAAGAGTAGTTTACTCCCATCAAACCGGTTTGGAATGAGGTTGGAGAGGTACTGCACCATGCCTATGAATCTCACCAGTGCAGTTTTGTCATGTAGTTGTGGTATGTCCATTATTGCTTTGACCTTTTCTTGCTCTGGCTTCAGGCCCTCTGCACTCAGAATGTGTCTGGAGATTGATGTCAAGATTATTCTGTCAACGAACTGTTTCAGCCTTTTGTAGCTTTTGTTCCTTGTGTGTGCCCCACACTAGAATGTTATTTATGACATTCGCAATTCCTTACATGTCCTCCAGTCTCTGAGAAATCTAATGAGATGACCCATCAAAGGGAAACCATTTGAATAAGTATCTACGGAACCTTTGCTAAAGGTACATAACTTAAAACACTTCTCATTTAGTTGTAATTGCCAGAAACCACAGTTTGTGTCCAGTAATAAAAAGAACTTTATAGTTGGCATTTCTTACACAAGCTCCTCTACTGGGTTAGTATTCCTTTTTATGGCTTTGGTTAGGTCTTGGGGGTCAATGCAGATTCTTGGTATGTTTTTTTCCCACCACACCAAGTTTCTCCATCCTGTCCAGTTCAATTTTGATCCTTTCTTTCATTGCTAAAGGCACCCTTCCCGGTGGGTGAATAACATGAGATACCGCTGAATCAATGTGAATGTGATTCTGTCCAAGTATCCACCACAACCCTGTGAACACCTTTATTTTCCTTAATAATATCTGTTTCCTCTCTTCTGTCCCTCTTTTCTTTTCTGTTTTTTATTTTCTTTTGTTTCTCTTTTATTTATAAAGTGCCAAATCATAACAGACAGGGCTTTTCATATAGAGCAGGTCTAGACTGTACTCTTTATAGTTATATTTACAGAAGCCAAGCAATCCCCCATGAGTGAGAACTTGACAACAGTGGTAACAAAAATCTCCCTTTTAACAGGTAGAAGCCTTGAACAGAACCCAGCACATGGTTGGCAGCCATCTGCCTCAACTGGTTGGGTTAGGGTGAGAGAGAAAGAGGGAAGGGGAGAAAAGATTGTAAGATTGATAATAATGATAATAATAATAATAATAATAATCTTCATCATCATCAATATCATCAGTATCATAAGACTTAATATAGGAGGAAGATAGAGGAGAAGAGACAAGGAAGCACAAAATTACAGGAGAGAGAAGTCAAGTTAGTAATTGACAGGATATGAATGTGTACAGGTGAAGAAGAGGGGGAAGAGGAGCTTGGTGCACCATGGGAAGTCCCCCAGCGGTCTAGGCCTATGGCAGCATAATTACGCTCGGGCCAAGCTTGAGCCAGTTCTAACCATAAGCTATGTCAAAAAGGGAAGGTTTTAAGCCTGCTCTTAAACATGGAGACATTGGAGACATTGTCTTCCTAGGGGACTGGAAGATGGTTCCACAGTAGAGGAGCATGATAGCTGAAGGCCCTGCCTCCGAATCTACTTTTGGAGACTGTAGGAACCGAAAGTAGGCCTGCGATCCGGGAGAGCAGTGTTCTAAGGTACTAGGAGCTCTTTAAGATAATATGGCCATTAAGCCCTACAAAGCCCTGTAGGTGAGGAGGAGGATTTAAAACTCAGACGAAGTATGACTACTTTCCTAGTTCCTGTTAGTACTGTTAATAGCATTCTAAACCAGCTGGACAGTATTTAAAGAATTATTTGGGCAGTCTGATAATAAATTGAAGTAATCCAGCCCTTACCAGTTTTCTTGCACCCTTTGAGACAGGATTAGTTGAAAAAAGGTAGTTCTTGAAGTTTGTGTTATGTGGCAATTAAAGGGCATGTCCTGATCAAAGACAACATACCCTCCATTGGTACTGCCCTGATCTCTGGCAGGGCAGGTTAGCCGTGGTACCAATACTGGTATTGTTAATCTCCTTGTAAGATAGCTGGGAAGTTGGCTTCTGTCCTCTGAAATTCCAAGAGTTACTCCATGAGCTGCCCAAACTCGCCGTCCTTCACTTTATTTCTCAGGTCGCCCACGTACGTGCAAGCATCCATTGACTCACCTACCCCCGTGTCTCAGGTATGTTTATTCCTCCTGAGCTTTTAATACTGGCTTAACTTTTCTTTCATTACCACAAAGTCATCCACATCATGGTCAAAGTGTATAAAAGTATTAAATATTTTTTATAGCTTCTTCTCCAGCCACATGTAGAAAAAAGTTGAACTTCACTTTTTTTCTGGTTTTCTCGCAGATGCCGCTCGCCACATCAGAGCATCCAAAACCAGGAACATCGGTTCTCCCCCTGGTTTCCTCTCAGGCACAAACTGTCTGCCACTGCATGGCTTCAGATACTTCAGATTAGCACAATGGGGGAACGCTGTGTGTTTCAGTTTGACTGTTTAGTTCAAGGGAAAAGTTTTGTTTTGGTCTGGCTGTGGCTGTCAGTTAGCAACCAGTGAAGGTAACGCCACTCTTTTGTGAAACCTCAAAACAACTGAGACATTGTGGGAGAATCAGTTGCTGTTGATTCACAACTCCGCCGACTGCAAAGATCCTCCGTCGACCCCGTGATCTCATCACAGATGGGGATGGCAGGGGAATACAGAGAACGGACCCGGCGCTATGTGAATTGGTGCCAGTGGTTTGCTTTTTTCTTGGGTTTTTCTTTGGAAAACCAAAGAGCTGCTGGCAGACTTCCACAGGTGCAACCACTCCCCTATCCCAGGGCACTTCCAGGAAGTAGACACTGAGATGGTGAAATCTTACAAGTACCTGGGTGCTAATGTCGATAATAAACTGGACTGGTCCAGCGATAAAAAAGTCACTATACACAGTAAGTAAGGTCTGAGCAGACTCTACCTGCTGAGGTGGCTTTTGGAGTGCAGGGGGTCACTCCTGAGGACCTTTTTGACAGCAGTGGCATCAGCCATGTTGTGTGGATGGTTCTGTTGGGGAAGCAGCATCTAATCTAATCTCATCTACTTCAAACACAGAGAGACCAGTTATGAAGGCCAGTTCTTCTCTGGGACACCCCCCTACACCCGGTGGAAGTGTCGGTAGAAAGTTGAATGACAGCTCAGAAATCATCCCTGTTGGACAACACATCCAACCCCATCCAGGACACTCTGGGCAACTCCCTCAGTGACAGTCTGCTTCGTCTGCAGTTTGTGAAGGGGGGATACCACAGGTCCTTCCTTCCTGCTGCTGTCAGACTATACAATAGACACTGCACCCCATAGATCATTCACCCCCAACTGACAAATCCACTGATGTGCAATATCAGTCTACAATAAACTGTGCAATATTGACATTTTCTATGTGCAATAAAGTGACTTCGACCACCATTTTTCATGTACTCATTAATTTTACTAGTTTTTTAAATGAATTTGTTTAATTGTCTTTTAATTTGCTGATGCGCCTTCTATTACGATATCATCTTTGCTGCTGTAACACTAAAAATATCCCCATTAATAAAGTATTTTCTTATTTAATCTTACCTAAACAACTTTTTTGGAGGTAAAATCCATAAATCTCACTGTATAGAAGAACTCATAACAAATACAATACTCTGCTGGGCTGGAAGTCTTCTTCTTTTTTTTTTTTTTTTTTAGCAATGTCAGCACTTTAAAAATTGAGTGACGATGTTATTTTTACTGATAGGACTAATGGCAAAACTTACAAATGTGAGTTATAATAAACTAGAATTATTCTTCATCCTATATTTTGTAATATACCATGCAGTAATCATCCTTTAAATAATATATAAAAATATATTAAATAAGCCAAATTCAGACATATCATGGTGGGATAATTGCCCATTTTCACTGAACAGTGGCAGATTCCCCCCTCTTGCCGTCATTATGTTAAGTTGGACAACAAGTCTTCCAAATTAAAAGTAAAACAAAAACCATTAAGCCATCATTTTTCAGTGCCCCTCAAAAGAACTGAGGTTAAGGCTATGATAAAGGCTTGGTTTGGTCTAGGCAGAAAAACGACATGGGTATCACAGGAAATTCACACACACATGTTGTCAGGATTTATTTTTTATCAGCAAATGAAACCATGACTAAAACTTTAACTTTATCATATATATTTCTCACCAGAGACAATGTGCAGCCAAAAGGCTCTTTTTCAGACGTTAAGTTGGTCATTTAAACAACCGTTCAAAGAGAATATGTAAAATCATACAGGGGAGAAATCAGGGGGAAACTTGCAGCAGCAGCTGAAAATAGGATAAAATGAAGTTCAGGAAGTGACATCCAGAGAAGGAAACGTACAATGCATGCAGTCCAGACAAAAAATGTTAAAGAGATAATCAGTGTAAACAGTTAAAACATGACAGCATTCTGCATAATTACATTTCAGTGCAGAAGACAGAGGTAAAACCAGAAGGAGCACAATCTGACAGAAAGACGGAAAGAACGAGCAAATGAGGATCCAGGTAGATGTATGATGGCAGGTCCAGTTGTGTTTTTAAACAAATTCTATGATTATATGCACAGGAACAGTAAGCGTCACTGTATCATACATATTTTAAGATGGAAAAATCCAAAACTGGGGAGCTCTAACTACAACGGCTGCCTGGCCAAAGGATATTTCCCCCTTTTTTGGGGTGAATTTTGACTGTGATAATTCTGTGACATAAATCCAATTTTAACCTCAAAGAAACATCGAAACATGCAGAACAACATAAAATCAGGTGAAGCGCTGCTTTGATCTTTCCTCTGTACTCCATGATTGTGTCAGAATTTGCTCACAGACTGTGTGGGGTCAATGGGTTTGCGATCACATGGTGGAAATTAACTGTCCCTGCCCACCAGGCGACTTAGAAATACTCGCCGTCCGATGATGGAGCTCAGGGCAGGAAGTTGCAGTGTATCCAGGGCTCATCACATGATTACAACAATCTACACCAATATCGGTTAAAAAAGAAACAACTTATATCACACTAGGAGCTTGTGGCTTGTTACTTTCCACTGCTTTTTCTGCAGCCATGTTTATTTTACATTTGTCTTTATCTTAACCGCGCTGCTTTGACCTGTGATTGACAACGTTCCAGTTTCTTGGTTAACTTTGGCAACACATGGTCCCTCCCCTTGTTGCTCCGGGTAGATAAAGCTCCATTGTGGGTGCATGCTGGGCGTCCTGGCCCAGAGTTCATGTCGTGCCAAGGAGCGTTAAGCGGCAGCGGTAATAACAATAACAGGAAAAAAACAACTATTTAAAAACCCTTAAATGGTCCTTAAAATTATTTACTGCCAAAAACAAATGTTTTTAAACCTAATTCATTCCTTTTCATTAGAATTAGAGCACCACTCTTGTCATTTGAATATTCTTTTGACTTAGAATATGCAATAGATATATATTTCACATATTTTTTTAGTCTTTAATTCTGTTTATTAGCTTGATTTAGTAACATTTAAGCCCCCTCCCCTAATTCAGTAATTCACATGCACCAGTATCACACCAGGCAGATGTGTTCTCTGTAAGTTCTTTATCAGATAAAGGGATGATGAAAAATAAGTGTCATCATATTGCAACAGAGTCTCTCACAAACCTGAAATTCAAGCTTAAAACCCATTGGCCCTCTCTGCCCTTGTAGCTTTCCCAGCTGCTCCTGTAAGCAGCATATTTACCGTATCTAATGTACAACATGCCTATTTCATTGTTTGCATGTCAAGTGAATGGTTACTTAGGTTATAAAATTTCATATATTTTTATACTATGACTCAGATTTTATTTTCTGAGTCTTGATTGTTCTATTTGTTTCTTTTTTATTTGAATCCTTTCAAGCTGAATATTTATTTTGACATCCGCTGAGGCTTATTGGTAGTGACAGATTTATATATTTACCTTTGGTTTCTTAAGCACTTTTGAAAATCTTATTCCTGCATTTTTGAGAATAAGATTCCTGCTTAATGTCTCTTCAGCTTAGGCCACTAAAAGTATTTATTTCCCTGAACTGATGTGTCTTAAACATCCTGGTTTGCTTCATCTCTTGATAAAACTGTTTAGATTATTTTATCCTGTATGTTCCCTTGAAACTGTTTTTCTTACCCAGTCTGGTACATTTACCTCATTTCCTCACTTGTGCGTCCCAAAATCAAAACATACACTTGGGTTTGGGGGGGGGGTGCTCTCAGTCATTACAGTTACATAAGGCCAGTGTCAATACAGTAGTAAGATAGTGTTTGAAAAACAGTGGAGGGGTGACATTCACTCCCTGTCAAGGGCTGAAGATAAGAGGTGGATATAAAGAGCTTTGAGGACAGAGGTTAACGGTAACTGTCAACACACTGGCCCCCTGGAGATATAAATGAAATGAACCAGTCACCCCATTTATATCTATATCCATTTATCATCCACCAGGGCCTCGGTGAAATGCTTCTCAGGGCTGCAAAAAAAGTGAAAAAAGCCAAGAGGCAGGGACGTTGAGCCGAATAAACACGTTTCACGAAGTGAACATACCCATTAAGTCCATACACATGACAACCGTAGGCCAACTGAGCCAGGATCTGCCCCTGCAGCGCGGCAGAAAACTGACCGTTTGGGTCGATAACGCCTGTGCGCCATCCCAGTTTTTTGAATACATAATCAGATATGTAAACAAGCCCCTGTCATTGCTCTTTCCCTCATCGGACATTTCTACCTTTGTCTGTCTAAGTATTCAAATCAGTCTCCGGCTCTCTCCCACAAAAATGCCCTGCCCACAGAAAAGCCAAGGAAGCAGCCGGGGAAGAAAATTCATGCTTTAAGCTAAAAGGCGTTTAAATAAGTTTACCTTCTACAGCCTGATTGTCCTGCCGGATGCTCGTTGATGCACAAAATACAAAGCTGGCTTACAAGAAGTTTAACCTTTGTTAAGTTTTTGAATACTGGTCACGGCTTAAGACTTTTTTTTTAGATTCCAAAGCTTGGGAACACGCAGGGATAACTGGTTAGGGTTAAGGCTGGGGTCAGGTGAAGCATCATAAAATCCTGCCGGTTAGGTTAAGGGATGCGGTTGGGATCGGGTTAATTGGCTCTCGAGCTTTGGAATCTAATGCCAAACCTTTTCAAGATTGCTTGTCATGGAAAAATGGTTGGTCAATTGAAAAAAAAAACAAAAAACAAAAAACAACCTCATGATGGTGCTAAAGAAAAGATTACGGGCTCAGGGTCTGCAGTCCGTTAATGTGCATATAAAACTGTATTGAAGCTGCAGTAGATCTCATTAAGACTGTCAGCAAATATTACGGCAAAACTAGAAATTCCCCAAAGGACAATGATGGTAATAAATGGCGTCACAATGCAACAAAACTCCACATAACACAACACTGCATGTCCCGAAAGGAATGATAGTGATATCAAGGAATGGGTGAAACCAATGGGGTATGCTATGGTGAGTATAAATTTACCGTTAAGTGCAAGAGAAGCACGAGACGCCACAGGAAAGTCATGCAAGCATAGCGGCTTATTAGAATCCCGTCTAGGACCATAAAGTCATTATAAACTCATTTAGCAGGACAGAGTCTACGTATGAATTTTGTAGTGAACGTCAAGACTGAACTGTTCCTTAATAGAGAACACTACAACTCTCATTAAGGCCGTATATATAGACTGCAGAGTTTTGAATTTGATGGTGAGTTAGTGGCATTGGGTTGCATTATACTATAAGTCGTTCCTGTTATTCTGTGTGCATTTAGGCCTCCTAGTGTATTTGTTAATGGTTCCATGTGTGACATTCAGATAACCTGTGTTATTAATGTTGTTAAGTGACCTGCAGTGTTAGCTTCCGGCCTCCTGGACAATGGCCTCAACAGTGACATCACACACACAAAACTGTAGATTATTGACTGGCATCTTTTGGATTAACAAGGCAACTAAAGTTACACAGACCCAGAAACTAAATTTGAAAGTATTTGAGGCACAGGGCTAAAACAAAGTGTGGGGATAGGTCTTGGCTCTGCCAGGCTGCATTTCGACCAACACTGTATTCTAAAGCGTTATATCGCTATCAGCTAGCTAGCCAGCACTGAATAAGCTAGTGGCATTGAGCTAATTAATTCTCGTTGCATGATGCATTGTATATCATACATCTGCATTAGCTAGCTAGCCTAACTGGCTTTATCAAATGCTGTTTGTCAAGCTTTTAGCAAATTTAGCTTTAACCAAATCAGCTGGATGATAACACTGATGGTCAGTTAACCAGGGAGAATATTATAAATAAGATGTAGTGCCACACCTAATTTTTGATTTGATAGTTTCCATCTCAGCTTTTATTGCATTGAATTGACACACTAATGTTAATGATAATAATAGAAAAGGCCTTTTTATATTGTAAAGTAACTTTACTGTACTGAATGGGTCTGGCGGTAGTGTTTGCACAATTATCCTAAACTAACGACAGTTATAAGCAGATGAGTGGGATGAAATAACGCCAATAAATTTTTCTTTTAGATTCTTAAGAACAAACCGTTTTTGGTTTTTGGATTATCCTGGAGCAAAGTTTGTGGATAAATCATTTCCTGTATCTAGTTTACTTTGCTGTATGTCACATTTCATCACTGGTTATATCAGTGTTACTGTCAACCAGCGTTACTCAAATATGGAATTTATAGCATTAGCAAAGCTGACATTAGCCAGCTATAACCACAACGTAACCATATATTTTACATGCTTCACGGTCGTGTTAGCCTACCGTTCCAATAGGCAGAAAACCAGCTAGGGGTCCAGCTTTTGATCTCCGAACCCAAACAAAGAACTCCCCATGAATCAAATGCTATGTTGATGTTGACACTGCCCCCACCCACCACCCACCCACCACCACCACCCCAACGGCAGTCACATGGAGTCTGTGTTGTGCTGGGAGTTTGTTGACGTTAGCGGATTCTATTTTTATGTTAATATTAGCTAGCGTTGTGCGCTGTCTGCGCCGTAGAGCTTGCGGGGCGGAGGTATTCAGGCACATGGGAGCGAGCGTTGACGTCGCATCCATGGGAAAATTCGTCTCAGGTCTTAAATCGGTCCAGAGCTCGTTTCAATGCGACCGGGAAAGTCTGCGAATGTCTATTTTTAGGTTATGCTACAATCCGTTCATTGGCAATAAAAAAAGCTATTAATAGCCTGCATGTTAATTGCTTCACATTCTAGCAAATAGTGCCCTTAAGGGGGTGTAACTGTAAAGTTTCTAAAGACTTTGTACTAATAGCCAACAGCAGGCTGTAAAAACACTTTGGCCTAAAAAAGGTTTCATATAAACCCCCCGCTGCAGAGAAAGGAGGTAAAATACTAATAAAGCAGCCAATGAAGTATATTTTTATTAAAAAATAAACCGGGATCGTTTAACTTTTTAATTGAACACTTTGCTTGATTAAAACAAACACTGAATCAGCTGCTGCTGTTTCTCCGCACGGTCTCTTCACACTGTGCCCCTTTATTCCAGCCAGGCGCGCGCCTGCTCTCGGCCGCGCGCAGCGGGGGGGGGGTGCGCGCCTTTGATTCCGAGCGCGTACCCGCGACAGCCGGTGTAGAAACGAACCAACCAGCTCGTGAACTGTGGAGAGGACGGCCGCTTTAATTCTCCTTAATGCCGCCTTCACGGACCGCTCGTAAAACAGCCTCCTCCCGGGGCTGAGAGCTCCAGAGCGCGTCTGCATCACTTGGCTGAGTTTTAGACGCTTGTGTTCGGACGCGGGTGATAAAACGAGCCCTGGAACTGAGCTCGTTCCGGCCACAATGATGAAGGGAAGAATGTGCATGAGGCATGTGTATGATTCAAGTTTTATGTATCTATAGATTTTGGATAATTCCCACAGATGCGATGTTCATTTTGTTTCGCTGAACAAACGAGTTATTCTAGTGATGTAATCTATTTAATTTCATCGCCTTTTAGCGTTTGTTTGAAATGTAAAAAAAAGACAAACAGGAAGCAGCTTAAACAGGAACATTAGGTCCTGGAGGTGATATTGAAAACCTCATACCTTCGAGGTGTTATTTGCTCTTGAAATGGAAAACCAGTTCCTTAAAGCCAATAATTTCAAGACACCACCAAGTTGGATTTAAGATGATCGATCGTAACAGTTTGTATCAACCCTCAGGTGCAAAAAAAAAAAAAAAAACCCAAACAGAAAAACCCCAACTTTCACCCGAAGCCAAAAAACCCCAAACAAAACCCAAGAAAACAGCCGCACCTAGAGAATTCCGACGCTGCGTGCGGGCCCTGAAGGCGCCAGGCACACGGCTCTCCTGTTGCTCTGAGAGGAGGCAGGCCGGTGATTTTCCACTGCTGATGTCTCCGGTCCCCCCGATTTAAGAGACAAATGTCAGAAAGAGAGGCTTATAAATAGGCTAAAATATAGGCTACCGACGCGTCCAGCCCTCAGTCGCTCCCGCGGACACAGGAGGAAACGGACAAGACGCAACAGACAAGGGACCGCGCGCAAAGGACATTAAAAGGACAAAAAAATAATAATAATCCACAAAATCACATCAACGGAGCAGGTAACGGAAAAACCCCGACAACCTCGTTGCACACCTATAAAGGCAGGCGGGGAGAGGGGGGGGCAAGGCTGCGAGTTTCTGCTGAATTTCTTTTATCAGAATTAGGATTTTAATGCCTTTTTATTCTGCATCTTTGTGTTTGAATGGGAGCAGGTTTTTTTTTCTTCCCCTCAAACCAAAAACAGCAGTTAGGAAGAGTTAATGCGCATCCATAGGTTACGGGGGAAGAAAAAACCGAATTTCTTTAGCCTTTAGTTGTATATTTTGTTTTGGGGGGTTTTCGGGGGGGTTTGGCTGCCGGTTGCCGTGAGCGCGGGGATGTCGCTTCCTGGTGGAGCTTTTGTGAGAAGGCTGCGATGTGAAAACGGGAATTAAAAAAAAAGAAAAACGAGAAAAATGCCGTTTTCTGCCCCCGAGCGTCGGTCCCTCGCGCTCCGGAGGCGATAACCGGTGGATTTGTGATTTTACCTGCTTAGCTGTGAATGCAGCACGAGGCAGGCTTGATCTTGCGATGTGCTCTCGTGCCTTTATTCATTTTTTAAACTTGTTTTTTATTGGTTCGGTTTGGTTTGGTTTCCATGTGTTGGGAACAGACTGTTTTCCACATGCGTGCGTCAAAGGCTTTAAATGGGTCTTTTATGTTTCATCTTCGTCATATGTTTTGTTGTTCCAATCTTGTTTCTGATGTTGATCAGTTCATTTTATTTTCAAAAAGACTTTCAGCTCTTCAGTGGCTATTTTCTTCTTCTTTTTATATTCAGCCACGCAGTCTTTGTCATTTCTGCTTTTTATTTATTTATTTCTTCACATCTATACAGGTTTGTCCGCCACTCAAAGGAAAACGGGTCAGTCGTGATGAATTTGTTGCTGTAATTTTAAAAACGAATTTATTTCATTTGAGCTCCACCAGAGAAAAAAGGGGGAAGTGAGGCGCTAAGCGGTGGAAGGCGGGGATGATGCTCGTCAGGCGCACGTTGCACTTCGTGCGCTGCCTCTCCTTAACCACGAGCCTCGCTCTCTCTCTCGCTCTCACTGGCTCTCTCTCTCCCTCCCCTCTCTCTTCCTCCCTCTCTCTTCCTCAGAGTCTCTTTACATTTGCCCCCCCCCCTCCTTTTTCTCTTCAGTTTGCGTTCCCCTTTTTCTTTTTTTGGAGAACAATCTGTGATTTTACACTTGTTGTCACAAATAAGGCGAATAAGATTTTTTTTGTTAGAGAGAAAAGTGCAGTCATGCACATTTTTGCACAATTTTGCAAGTACGCTACAAAGGACTATGTGTTGTTGAGACTTTATGGAGAACAAACGTACTTTGTTTCCAGCATCTGGCAGGTCTGCGCCCTCAGATGCCGAGCGCATCATTTTTCTTAAACATGTCTCTGTGTTCAGCTTCTCAATCGCTATAGTTTTGTCTATATACTTGTTTTTGTATGGGGAGGTTCTGCTGTTGTGTTTCTCAGTGTCCTTTTGACTATATATGTCTCCAACACACTGTGTGACTACTGAAAAAAAGGAAGAAGAAAAAAAAGGGTCTAACGAGAGCTGCAAAGTGTCTTGAGTCTGGTTGGGTTGCGATAGCACGTAGCTGGTTACATTTGGATCCGTTTCAACACTGGAAAATTACCCAGAGTTGTCAACGCTCAAGGTCTAACAAACATCTAATGGAATTTTTATTTATTTATTTATTCATTTTTAGCCAAGAATATATCCAAGTGGCCCATGTACTTGCATATAAATTCATTTCTACCATTAAAATTTAAAATCAGTAAAAGTCAAACCTTTTTAAGCTTGAATAAGCTGTTTTTTTGTCTGGTTTTTTTAAACTGGATTCAGAGTTGACACCAAGCTCTCTGGCCCCGAAACCCCGACATAGTCACGAGGACGAGCATCTCGTGATACATGTGCGACAAGGTTAGACTTGGGTGCATTTTTCGAAGGTGAGCAGATTAAATGCACATCTTCCCATGTGCAAGACGCCATTTCCAAGTGAAGAGGTTTCAGTCGTGTTTTTAAATTTTTTTTTTTTTAACAGTTTCCATGCACAGGATAGATTCAGTACCCGAACCCCGACTCTTGTGTCGTACCAAATGGATGTTTATTTGAATCAAAGTGCGCCGGGATTTCTGCAGTTTTAGAGTTGTGGTTGTTAGTCTTCCTGTCAATGTATCTAACTGGTGCTGAAAGCTGCTACAGGCTTGTTTGCCGTTAAAAAATTTATTAAGTCAGTAACCTGAGGTTGGTGGAATGTGTGTGCGTGTGTGTGTGTGTTGGTGAAATCTCAGCCACAGGCACGGCAGCACTCCCAGCGTAGCTTCTTCAGATGAAAGCCGAGAGGACGGAGCCCACAGTGACACCGTGAATTAAAATTAAAAAAAAAAAAAGTCATCCAGTTTAAGCTACAGGAGCTGGTGCCAAACTTTAATGGCCGCGTGTCCTTCAGCCGTGGCTGGTCCCCCGCCACCGCCATACATATTAACCAGCATGAGCACACACACACACACACACACACACACACAAACATGCACTCACTTTAGCACACAGCGTCTCCAGTGTCATTAGAGCCGCCCCCATTCATCTTGTATGATTTTGCATAATTGTGTTGTAGTTGGAACGGCTAATAGTCCCGTTTGCCGTCTTTGCAATATTGACTTTATCTTGGCAGCCGATGGCGAAAGTAATGAGGATGTTGATTTACAGCGAGCAGCCCGCGGGATTGGCTGGGTGTAACTTTACCAGAGGAGACACCAGTTATTTTTGCAGCCTGATACCAGGTGCACATCTTCGCACATTGTCGGGTGGGGGGGTCAATCGTTCTGATGCAGGGCCGACGCCCCCTGGAGGCAGTCAGAATTATATCTTGCATTCATTGGATTTTCCTAACGTTGCATAAAAATTAAAAAAAATAAAAAATCAATCACATCATCAGAGTAAGCAGAAATGGGGAAATCGGCAAGCAGATGCGACTTTTAAATGGCAGATTTCTGGGAAAGTGTGTTCATCTGCAGTATAGTGACAATTGAGCAAACTCTGCTGCTGATGAAGGTCATGTAATATAGTGAAAAAGGTCCAGAACAAGCCAATGGGAGGACCTTTGGGTGAGATGTGGCCATTGGGCCCGTTTAGCTAGCGGACTTTGGGAATTCTGGGTTTTTTAAAAAAAAAATGTTAAACTCTATCAAAAATTCATGAATCGTCACAGCAACCAGAAGAGGGAAGCAGCAACTTTCAAAAAGTTTGAACATCTACGACTCCACGTCAAGTGAGCAAACTCAAACTGCTGATGAGGTAGAGCGTCTGAGAAAGCCAAAAAGCTCCAGAACAAGCAAGTGGATGGACCGTGGACTGTTTTGTCACCTGCCAGCATTGAGAATTAACTGTCAAACTAAGCTTTAAATCAACATGGATGAGAAAATCCCCAAGGTGCCAGGAATAATGGGAGGTTTGAACCGCTACACGACAACCGAGCGCAATCAGTCCGCCAGCGCAAACAAGTTGGTGAACCTTGGGCAGAGGTTGTTCTATCAAATATTTCTACTTTGCCAAGCGCCAGCTCTTTGCAGTGTCTGTTGCCTTCGGCCACGAGCTTCACTGTTTTCCTCGCTGCCACCAGACGGCTGCATGGAGCGTATAGGACATAGTGTGAAAACTTGTGCACTATATCATGAATTTTCATCGTGTTCATGGTAAAATGCTAAAGCTTGAACTGTTTCCCTCCTATAGAAACTGCAAGCAACAACTAGTAGCAGAAGTGGACTAAAAATTCAGCACCAAAGTTTAAGTGCCATCTGTTCGCAAAATTGTTTCTTTGAGTATCGAGTATTTCCTCTTTGTTTTTTTGAGAATCTCGTGGCTCAGACTTACTGGCAACTGCGTATTCGCCTGATTCCACACTGTCCATGTGAAATTTCCAAGTTGGCTATTTAGTACTTCCCGTGTAGTATATGTGATATGACAAGAATGCAGGGCTAAAATGATAAAGGCTCGATAAACTCACGAATTCACGATAAACCGTGTCGTAGCAGAGGCACATACACCAATATCTACACCAATATCTTTTTCTTGTTTTTTGTTTGCGTTTTTTTTTTTTTTTTGCTGATAATTTCATCCAAACAGGCCAAGCCGTGTTCCGATGGGACGAAGCTTAGCGTGCGACGACGGGTCGGACGTTGGCTCTGCGTGCAGACGGGACTCAAGCCCACTGACTTGATGTAACCGGTGTTACTAGAATGCGGAGAAAAAAAAAGTAACGACTGTTGACTCTAGTCAGATAAGGCCGAGAGGTATGCGACTCCTCTGATTTTTCTTTAACCGTTCGGACGTGCGTTTTCTCCTTCTCTCACATTCCCACTCAGTCTTGTCATGATACTCTTTGTTATGCTCGAGGTTTTCGGCCAGTCATTCTTCACCATCTCTAATCTTGCCGGGAATTTTTTTTTTTTTTTTTTTTTAATCTCTGCCGATAGCGTTTATTTTTGTTTTTGGTTTTTTTTTTTTTAATGTAGATGGGATTCTTTATCTCTCTCTTTCTTTTCTCTCCCACATTCTCTCACTTTCCATGACTGATTTGATTTTTAATAACCACCGTCTGTATGCCCTCCCCTTTTACTGTTTTGTCTCCTTTTACCTCCCTCCCCCTTTCACTTTCTTTCTCAGTTAACTTTTAACTGCTCTCTCTTTCAACCTCTTTTACTCTGCGCCTGTTTCATACCCCCCATTTACCTCTCCTTGTCTCCCACGCCTCCCTCTATTTACCGAAGTTTTTTTTTCTCTTTATCATATAGTTATACTCACAATATCTTCTGTGTTTTTCTGTTTCTGTTTTCTGTTGAGAGAAAAGTTTCGAAATGGCTTGAGGGTAAATTTGTGGCTCAGACAATGAGTATGAGGAAAAAGAAGATGCAAATGGAGGAAGAGAAGAAAAGAGATGAAAGAGAAAAGAAGGCATCGCTTTTTGTCGCTTCTGTGCTTCTTTGGTGTTTCCCCTCATATGCGAATGTCTGGTCTGGAAGATTCCAGTGTATTACTGGTAAAAAAAACATCCAATCAGACTCTCTGTCAGCTGCAAATTGATCATGTCTTTTCATCCTTAAGACCAGAATCCAATGATTCCAATAACTGCTCATTAACTGAAGACTCGAATAGCCCATTTGCAACAATGAAATATTACTGACATGTGATTTAAAACAAAAAAAAAGGGAAGGAGGGAAAGATGGAGATCAGGAAAGGAGGAGAAGGAGTGAAAGAAATACAGAGCAGAGAACGAGGAGGATGGGGGGGTAGCTTTAATAGGCGGTCAGCCCAGTGGAAATGTAGATGGTCTTAAAATAGGAGAGTGAGTTATGCAAGTAGCTAGGGAGTGCAATAAGTGTGTGTGTGTGTGTGTGTGTGTGTGTGTGTGTGTGTGTTTGTGTGTGTGTGTGTGTGTTTGATGCTGGCTTGGTTCTAAAGTCACTGTGTGCAAGTCCAGAGTACAGGTCCAGTGATCACATACACCCTCACACACACACACACACATACACATCACCAGACAATGAGTCTCTATGTCGTACACCGAGCTTTTGGCCGGAGCCTCAAATCGTCCCACATTTCATTGCGGTTCCCACGGACCGGTCTCGTTCTCTGGAGGTTGTTTTCTAGGCAATTGTGCAACAACATTTCCTGCTAATAAATCTCCGCTGTCGTCTGAGAATTTGACACCAACTCTGATGACTTTCACTGCCTTCATCACTTGCACAGGCCGGAGCTCCTCACTGGGAATGGGAATCTGCAAATTCCTCATCTGACAGTTGGACTTCAGAAAAAGCGCAGCAACACCTTCTTTTAGTTCCCCCAAGGTGATGCTCTTTTCCTTGGCTGATCAGCCACAGCAGCTACTGATGCACCTCTCCGTTCCGTCCATTTTCCGCCACCTATCTGGGTCTGGGTTGTGGAGGGAGCAAACTAAGCAAGTTACCCCATCAGTCCTTCTCCTTAACTGCATCATCCAGCTCCTTCTTGGGGATTTCAATGCAATCAACAGCTAGATGGTTCATATAATCCCTTCAGTGTGCTCCGGCTCTGCTCAGGGGCTTTTAGCGCAGCTGCTCCTGAGGACCTCCAACAGAGAGGTGTCCAGAAGGCCTAGGATTCAGATACCGAACCACCTTAGCTGACGAGCTGCATGGTGGCAAGTGTAAACCCTGCCACTGTGTGAAGAAAACTCACTTGTATCCGTGAAATCAGTCTTTACAACCGATGAGCACCCGGTTTTTCCAATGTTTATGCGTGAAAACCAGGAACTTGATGCTGCGAGGTCCACTTGCTTGTGCAAGACTCAATTGAACCCAACAGAAGCATCCCAATGTTTTGACAGCAGTAGGTATTCTGGCCTTTTTAAAGCGTTTTTCCTTGAATGTGCAGGGTGGCATCAATTTCCCCTTTGTGTAGGTTTTTCTAATTTACAGCCTTCCATGAATATTTTTCAGCAATGTAAATATGTCTTTGTTAATAATAGCAACATAGTATCCCTATGTCTACTGTCCAATACTACAAACAAGACTTTACAGTCTGTAGTCTGTGTATATATATACAAGCTGTACATCCTCACAACGCTTGCCCTCAAGCAACCACGATAGCATTAAGTGTCGGGAGGTTCTGAGTGTGTGTTCTGTGGGGCACAGTGTTGCTCAGAAGAACAAGAGTAGCGTTTTCCAAAAGAATCTTTAATAGAAAACACATCGCTACCCATACAACAGGGGATTTTAATTCTGCAAAGCACTACCAGAGACCAATTACGTAATGCAACTGTAAAAGCCTTTGTGCTCTGGATTAAAGGTCGAAGGAGGATGCAGAAGCATAAAGCAGCAAAACAAACATCTATTTTTATTAAATGGCATATATGGCCTCCTAAATAGCTGATGGTAATATCACTCAGCTTTGACTGAGGATCTTTTCATTGATCTTCCACAGTGTATCTTGTTAACTTTATCTTCGTCATATTTTTTTAATTCCTCCTTATCTCTGTCTCCCCTTTCTTCCTCTTCTTGTTCGGCACAGTGTCTCTATTGATGATGTTGTAGATGGCAGATAATCAGAAGCTATTTCCAATCCCATGACAAAATAGGAGCTCAAAACAGAAATAAGGCTCAAGGCCAGGAGATAAACAGTTTAAAATACAAACGTTTTTTAGTGTTCCGGCATTTCTGGTTTTATTTGATGTTGTCCTAATATCGGTAAAGAAATTAGAGAGGAGAGAAAAACAGAAAAAGGATATAATGTCACGCTGTATTTCTGCCAAGTGTGACCAAGTCTGTGACAAGCCTCATTTCATAAATTTTACCTATAATCTTCAGCTTTAGCTGTCATATGGGTGTAGCATTGCCAAAACTGTCATGGAGTACCACAAGGCTCAATTCGGGTGCTTTTTTGTTTCATCATTTCTGTCTTAGGGAACGCAGCAGAGGAGAGATGATTGAAAAGGTAGTTTCGTTGAGTACAAGCAAAGCTTTCGAGCAGGTGTTATAAATCCCTCTAAAACCACAGCTACATGGATGTCGACCCCAAGCCTCTGAAAAACATTTTAAACACGCACAATCTGGGGGGCGAGGATGCGAGCAGCTCGGCTCCTGAGGGCAGGAAAAGTAGCAGCCCTCCTGCCGTTAGGCAGGAGAGGAATGACAACTATTATTAACGAAATGTCCCAATTTTCATCTGTATGGAACAACAATTTAAAAAAAAGAAAAGAGGGAGAGAGAGAGAAGCTGATAGCCAAATAGCTATTACCCCCTGAAGCAATCTACCTAGGGGAAACAATGCACTTTTGTACTGGAAGTAATATCACTATCACTCATGGCCTGTACTATCTACTGATGGTAACAGTTACAGACATAATGGAGTCCACTGTCTCTCACAGCAGGAAATACTTACACATACCCAAAGCAAGAGCTTTCAGTTTCCTCGTAATGTTATTAATTAACTGTGTAGGAAGTTAGTCATGAAGACCAATGCATGTATGTCTGTGAAATCATTAACCTGTTGGAGGGAACCTTAGACACACAATGAGATGGATGGCAAATAACACACAAACACACGCACACACACACACACAAACATACATTCACAAATATATACCTAACTTTTCTGTACTCCAGTATCTCTGCCCATTTTTTCTATGCGCAGATCCGTTTAAAGCACATTTTACTTTGAAATATTTTTTCTCTTTAAAAAGAGAGGGGGGGTTGCTTGGATGGCCAGGTTAATGAAACTCCTGAGTTTAGTAATATGTTCATGGTCTTTTCAGATGCAACGAATGGAAAAGAAGAAGTGTCTATCTGTAGACTGCAACAGGGAATAAATAATTACTCTAGGGGATTTATCTAGACTGTAGTCTTGTTTTCAGCCCTGCCTTGTGTAAATATCTTCCAGAAAGTCAGATAGAGAGTAAATGAATGAGAGAGACAAAGAGGGAGAAGCCCAGGGCAGAACGGCCGGGCAGATGAGAGAGATAAAGACGCAACGCTTTTTTGGCCGGCAACAGACATCTGCTGACTTCTGACTACGTCTGCCTCTCCTGCCGCCTCTCCCCTCGAGGCCATTGTCGTCGGGTGGAAATTTACAGCTCCCGTTGTGTCATTGTGGCCCTGGTCTCTTTGCTGCCTAGGCTGTCCGACCAATCGCGGAGCCCTATGTAATAGTTTAAATGAGGAAATAAGGGAGGAAGAAAGAGGAGGGGTAGAAGGAAGTTTAGGTTTTTTTCTTTTTTTTTCCTATTCCATCTCTCTGTTTGAATTACTGACATGTTCAAATGCGGGTTTGAAGAGCCCTGACTTAAACCACTGGCTGAACATCTTAAGGATTGTTTGATTTAGCTTTGACTAGATTTAGCTCTCGTTCAGTACAGGTATATTTATAAGAAAGCAAATTTATCTCACCTTTCTACTACTTAAACACTTAGCTCTTGAGAATATATTCTTTTTATTCTCATTTGCCTTGAGGAAGCGATCAGAGCAGTCCTTCGGATTTGAGGCAGCCCTTACCATCGCTGCTGGGGTTAACACATCAAGGTGCGAGATCGCAGGCTCAGCGCCCAGAGGAACGAGTTAGCATGTTTTGTTTAATCCGGTGCCATGTTTTCTGACTGCTTCACTCTGTCAGTATCACTGTTCCTTGTTCCCATCTACGCCGATCAACCGCTGGTGTCGATGCCTTTGGCCTCCGAGCGCCGTCATCTGAAAGGCAGCGCCGAAGAGTGGCATGAGCTCAGTCAAACGGGACGGATGCACTGAGTTAGTCACCTCTGGTTTTGTTTTTGAAACACCATAGAAGGTAGCGCCGTCGCGCTCCCTTCAAAGTAAAACAGACGCAGAGTCGCTAGGTTGGCCTCCTCTCTGCCGCCAAGCGATGGCCGCCTAGTGGAATCAGATGTTACTATAAGCTGGTCTGTTAAAAACTAGCTGCACTTGAATCATGTGAATGTCGTTCACAAGCCGCTTTCTGCGAGCAACGTAAACACAAACAAGCCAAATACAAAAATTTGGCCGGGTAGGCTTTCTAACACAGTGCGAAACAAGAACCACAGTAGGTGCACTTTTTAAGATTGCCATTAACAGTTCTCATGGATGACGGAAGCCTCATTGATCTCAAAGGACGCCGAGCCACAAGACACAGCTTGAACCCGGAGTCCTCTGGGTGACCCTGGAAATTAATGACTCGCAGCTAAGGGCGGGTTAGAACACGCGACGACACAGTCGGACAAGATATTGTTATTGGAAACTGTTTTCAATCCATTCATAATCCACGCAATAAAAGTAGAGCTACATAGTTGGCCAGCGACTGAAGTACTCCCACAGTTAGAGGAAAACTTTAGTTTTGACAAAGGTCTGGATGATATAGAAGGTATTAATAATGATTTTTAAACAACCCCATCGGTCCAAATGTAGTAAAAACAAGCTCTTTTTAGGTTCTCGGAAGTCTGGTGCAAAGTCAAATATTGTGTGTTTTAACTGCTCTAAGTCATTTGGCACATACACACTTAAATTCCAAAATGTCCTTCCTAGTCTTTATTTTTCCAAAGATCGTTTACACCATTCGGCCGCAATATATAACCACTAAGGTTTAAGGTTTTGGCTGATCGGTGTATGGAGGCTTGGAGTACCACCTGGATGTTCCTCTGTTCTCTCAGCACATGTTTTTAAAAGTTTCAGTCCCAGTTGATTTCCGTTGATTAGCCTGGACCCAAAACCCACCACCACCGGCCAAAATCTGGAGCCGGACAGTCTTGGGTTCTGGCCACGGAGCAGTTTCGAGGTCTATGTGAGATGCAGGAAAAAAAGAAAAAAAAACCTTTTGGAATGATTCTCACCGGATTTATTCTCTATCCCTTGTCTCTGCAGAATGGCTCAAAAAGAGAAACTTCAGTGCCTGAAGGATTTCCACAAGGACACCCTGAAGCCGTCCCCTGGTAAGAGCCCCGGCACCCGGCCTGAAGACGAAGCAGAGGGCAAACACCCCCAGCGGGAGAAGTGGGCCAGCAAGTTGGACTTTGTCCTGTCTGTGGCTGGTGGCTTTGTTGGTTTAGGGAACGTCTGGCGTTTCCCATACCTCTGCTATAAGAATGGTGGAGGTAAGGCCTGGAAACACCACATCTGTTTATTTACATAGGGAAGATTTACTCATCAAGCATGATCCATATTTTTTCATATTGTTCCGTTTGAGTTCATGCGAATTAATCCTGTCTTTTCTCTGGCTCCCTCCCCATTTGTCATCTTTCATTTCCTCCCTCCAACCACTCCTCCTGAACCTCATCTCCTCTCTCTGTTCATCTTCCCTCTTGTTGCCCCACCACTCCCCCTCCCTCCACCCAGGTGCATTTCTCATCCCCTACTTCATTTTCCTGTTTGGCGGAGGTCTGCCGGTCTTCTTCCTGGAGGTCGCCCTGGGTCAGTTCACCTCTGAGGGCGGCATCACCTGCTGGGAGAAGCTCTGCCCCATCTTTACTGGTATGTAGCCCCTCCCACAGCAACCAGCAACATTTTGGCTAAACATAGTGTCAGTCATAACATGGTTGTATAGACAAGCAACCATAATGGATGTGGACGTTGGGGGGTTGGATGGAGTTTTCGTCCTCATCAAGAGTGTGGCAGGTCTGACTTGTCTCATGAGGATTCTTACTCTCTTAGAAACCCCTTGTTTAACACTGTGGGGGCAGTCTGGTATTTGGAATTGTGGTTTACATTCACAAGGGAACGAAACCATGTTAACGGGCCTGGTAGAAGTAAATAGAAGTTAAACTGAATTTGATCCTTAAAAAACCAAATTCAAGCCCTAAATGTTCATAGAATGCAAACAGCTTGAAAAGCTTTAACAACGTACAAGAATGTTTATGATTATTTAGGGTTATTTTATAATATTGCAAATGTATCAAAAATTAAGAAAATTAAAACAAAGATTTAAGGAACTTTGAGTTTTTATGAAGAAGTTTGTCTATTATTAAAGTGACTATAATTGATATTCTATAATAACTATATATCAGATGACAATGTGAAAACGTTGTGATGTTACTTGTCTCAGCTCATTGCTGTTCTGTCCGTTACCATCCTGGTTCATTCCCATGGCTCTCATGGCTTCGTTTTTCGGCTGCAGCAGGCAGATGTTTTCTGAGCAACAGCTGTAAAAATCCATGGTCCCCTACATGCTCAGCACCAAATACCACACAGACACATGGAGACAGTCAGAGGTGAACACAGAGGAGCAGTTAGCAGCTAAAACATCATATATCTCCCTCAGGAGCTGGTGGAGACCAAAAACAGAGATAAAAAAGGACCGAATATCAGACTTAACACAGGCCAGAAACATGACTCCAATTAAATGTACCCCTGCTGGTTGTGTAAATAAGCAACTGTTTTCTAACAAGTTCAAGGTATCAACCTCAGAAAGTGAAGATTTGTCAGCGTTGTTTCTGCTACCTCCGAGGGTCAAAATAAAAAAAAAGTAATTGTAGGTTTAAGTATATATCTGTTCAAAGTTCAGATTTAACAAATAGATATATCACTGTGCACAATAAACAAAAAAAGATATAAATATAATCTAATTGGTCACCTCGAACGAGACTTGTGAAGGGCGACAGGATTGGAGGTTAAATAACTGAAATCTGAGCGCTAGAGACCTTTAACAGGCTAAGTATTTAGTATCCAATAATGATAGTATTCAATTTTTATTACTTGTGAAGGATTAAAAAAATGCCCCTTGTGGCAGGGTTTGCCTGCCTGTGCGAGCTTGTAACAGACCTTTCATCTGAAGCCAGGTTGATGTCTGCTCTCATGAACCGTGTTATGTAACAAGTTACTGTTTAAAGATATGTAAACGATGCCCTAACAGCGCATTCACTTCACCGCAAACACAGCAGGCGATGGAACCGGTCGTTGCCCGTCGGCGGCGGCCTCCGACGCGTAGCCCCGCCCTCTGTCCGCCCTCTGCCCGACCTTGCGCTATCTCTCTGATGTCGAATGATGATGAGCGCAGGGCGTTTCTGTTTTTTTTTTCCCTCAGTCCCGAGGACTGGAACGGGGTTTACAATTTTTCCAGACCTCTGTTGTTTTTCGCAGAGGAGCGGCTGTGCAACATACGGCTGAGTCACACCAGACTCGCCTCCGGTCGGACTGCCGAGGCTCTACCCTGCAGCCGTTGCCAGGCAACCGGGCCTGCGCCGGCACACCGACACGCTGAGGCCTCTACCCCTCTGCCGTGAAAACCTTGGGAGCGCGTTGGGAACGCTCCGACGTCTTCCCCGATACCACCTCTGATTTGGTTCCGGTCCCGCTCGTCCCTTCTCTCTCTTCGGTCTAATCCTTACACTCTCCACTTCCATCGTGTTTTCCTCCCTCCTAAGCTCCGCCATTCCTCTTTCTTCTTTTCCGCCAGCCATTCTTCACGCCTCCCCCTCTCCTCCTGCTCGCCACCGGACGAATAAGGTTAATGAATTCATCGCTGTCGATTCGGTTTGGATTTTTTTTTTTTCCTTCCTTTTTTAATTATGCAAAAACACACAAAGCTGCCTCCTGAATCCACCTCACGTTTTCACCGAGCGAGTTCAGCAACTTCTCAGCCGTTGTCATCGTTTCACGATCTTTTTTTAATTATTTACTCGTGCTGCTGTTCTCACTTTCGCATACACACACGTGTCCTTTTTTTTTTTTTCTTCCTTTCAGACACATTATCCCTTCGCTGTCTCTCACACACACACACACACACACACACACACACACACACACACACACACACACACACACACAGGAGACGGTGTACAGAGTGTCCTGAATCACACGTTGCTACGGCAACAGCAGTGCAACACATCAGAGAGACAGCGAGAGAGAGAGAGAGAGAGAGACAGTGAGAGAGAGAGAGAGAGAGGGAAGAAGAAAAGAAGCAGAGCGGGGAGATCTGAGGAGCGTCGAGATGGGTTGATAAAGACAAGGAGGAAAAAAGGGGGGTCGGAAAAGAGGAGAAAGTGGGTGGGGGCAGACTGAGCAGAAAGTCAGAACAGAGGAAACAAGGCTGAGAATGAAAATTTCGCAAGAAAGGAGAAGGGGAGAAAGCGAAGACACATGGGAGGTAGAAGAAATCGAGCTCCCTCCACGTCCTCTCTTTCCACATAGCTGCGTTTCAGACACGTGTTTGAATTATAAATGTGTAGATTTGTTGAGCTAACGCAACATTGTGGAGAGCAGAGAAAGAGACGAGTGACCGGCCCCGACTCCAGACGCCTGAATCACTGCCGACAACTCTTCGTCCCTTTTTCTTTTTCTTTTTCTTTTCTTTTTTCCGGGGATTGAAACGGTCTCGCGTTATTGAAAGCAGCCGAGACAATCGGAGCCGCGCAGGGAGGTTCAAAACGGGGGGGGGGTAAAAAAAAAAAAATGACAGCAGGGGCTGATGGGAGCAGCGTCGCTGTACTGGTTGTTCTAAGCCGACCTGCAGAAAGAGAAAAGCTCAAATCATATGTTTGTTTTTTTGTGTGGTTTTTTTTGGAGACAACAAAGATACTGTAATCAAAATGGCCAACACAGGACGAACACAATGTCAGACTGAATGATAAAGAGAGAACAGGTCTAAATGAGACAATTTGTGATTAGCTTGATGTAAAAATAGATAAAGAAATAAACAGAGTGGCAACAGAACTAAATCACTATATAGGTAGAACATTATTAGAGTTGCATCGCTCGGAAACCGTCTAAATCCCTCCCTCATACGTGTTCTCGTCTCAAAACGGAAACGGCCGCGCGTCATGAATCAGTTTAACTTTCTACTTTGTCGCAGTCCGCATCAAGACGTTTTACTTTTCTAACAGTGACATATGAAAATACCATTAAAAAAACAAACAAACCAAAAAATCGTATATTGTTCATTTGTGTCTGGCTTGTCAAACAAAAGCAAGTTTTTCAATTCTTCGTTTTCGTTCACACCCAACGACCACCCCCACACCCCCAGGCCCAGCCCGACCCCCACCCCGTCTATCTGGCCCCTTGAAGCTGCCGGGGCCGTTTTTTTTTTCCATTTTCTTTTCTTCTCCAGCTGTTATCAATTTTCAATCATTATGACATTGTGACACCGCTAAAGCCTCAGCTGCCGAACAGATGATTCAGCCCCGTTCCTGCAATATTAAAAAAAAAAAAAATTGAAACGCTTTCAAGTTATAATCAGATGTCAGGAATTTACCCCCCCCCCCGGGCAGCAGAACGAACTACACCAACCTCCTCGAGCTCGGGAAGCTCCCGCGGGTTAAGCGGGTTAAGTCTCTCTCCTGGTGCGACGCCGGGATCGGCCCTCGCCCGGTCGGGTCTAGCCTGAAACCCTCGATTCCACAGAATGTTGGGTCTCTGTAAATAACATGGTGAAGAGCGGCCAACGTCTGCTCCGTAGGGAAAAGCACCCGGGGGGAGCTCCTGTCATGACTTGGCACCATGCGAGCAAAAGTTGACTTGACTTGACTTGATTGCCCCAAAAACTGGAACAGTGCCGTCACGCCCAGAAACATGTTGATAACCTGCTAAGCAACCATTCGTTTTTGTTTTTTTTTAATTAATTTGGCTTTTAAGATTTGATTAAAACTGCAGCACTGCAGATCAGTTCTTGTCGTAAGTTGTTTTGTTTTTGTTTTTTCATGGAAGATCAATGACGTTCAGATCGAAGAGTCTAATCGGCAGATATCGATATCACCCTTACACAAGATATTACGATTTCTTCGGTCTCAGCCCTCCTGACATGTTTTTACTCTCCAAATGATTTCACCACATGTTAGGTGGGAGAAAAAAAAAAAAGAAGTAGATTTTTTTTTTCTTTAACAGTTTTCATGCGCGAGAGGATCAATGGCGAACGTAAACAGACGGAGCGAGGTCAGCCGAGGTCAGCAGATGAGCAAAAGGAATTACATCATGGAGGCGAACGCATCTGTTTGTTTGATCAGCACTGTTCCATGTGATCCAAGCGAGTCCCGCTGTGTGAGCGTGTGTGTGAGTGTGTGTGTGTGTGTGTGTGTGTGTGTGTGTGTGTGTGTGTGTGTGTGTGTGTGTGTGTGTGTGTGTGTGTGAGTGTGTGTGTGTGTGTGTGCGTTTAGAGATGTAGATGCTCAGCAGCTGCTAATTAGCCGGAGTGATTAAAAGGACATGATGAGATGGTGAAGTGGTTCACACGTTCATGCACACACTCGTACACACACACACACTCACACACACACAAGGACACACAGATGGTGAATGAGGCTGAAGAACTTTCTCTCAATTTCATGCAGCCGGTTCACAACATGCACACAAACACACATACACACACACAGATGGCCAATGACGTTGAAGGACATTAATTTGGATGAATGGCCTCTGTAGGCTGTGTGTGCTGACTGGTAGTACACACACACACACACACACACACACACACACACAAACACTCAAGACCTCTTCTAATACACTTATGAGGACACTCAGCAACCACAATAATTACTTAACCTTTAACATAAAACCTAATCCATGTTCCAGTCTTGACCCAAATCAAAAACCCCAACACCTGTTCTTATTTTGGGGGATATTCTTATCTCTGTATCCTTGAATGATAGAAACACAATGATACATACACACCCACCAAGCGCACACACACACACACTCACACACACACACAGCCTTGATCCTCTGTTTACCGCCGGCTCCATCGCGAGGCCAGTAGTGACGCAGCCGATCGCTCTCCTAAACGTGTCAAACGAAAATTTAAGTGCGGGGCAACACGATTGAAGGTTAAAGAAGTAAAAACATGATTGGCGCAGACCTTGAACAGGCTGAATATACTGCTGGCATTCGGGAGCACAGGCTAACGTGGGTGCCAGTAGTGAGCAGCACTGTTAACAGTGAAGAGACCCTCATGGGGAGTTTTATTTTATCTTGCAAACGAAGGTGCAAAAAACGTGTTTCCTGAGCCTAACGGAAAAGGAGAATTCGACCGAAGCAGGAGGTGCCACTTTTAACCACGAAGCATAAACCGTGCAAAGTCAGGAAGTGAGGGTTGGTTGGTTGAAAGTGTTTTAATCTTTTAACTTTGATGTCCCAGGCTCAAATCACACATCACGTCTTCTTGGAGGGCTTCATTTTTATTCTATTTTTTAAGAGTATTTCTTATTCAGCTTCTTTAACCTCTTTTTACTGCTGCACCATCACACCACTAGGAAGTGTTCTACACTTTACTAATCATCACTGTAAACACACATCACATTGGCGTCACATCAGACACTGCAGTGACTTATAAGGTAAAAAAATTCTTTCCTTTGAAAGAAGTTGAAAAAAACCAAAACTGATTCATTAGTCACAAGGCAAAGTTCGCAAGGTTAAAAAAACACAGATGATGCTTATTTTATAACTAAAAATGTTAAGATTTTATTTTAAAGAGGAATCAGTTTGAATCATAGAATTATTTGCTTTTACCACACATGTCTAATTTTTCTAAAGTTTGATCACATCATGAGCTTCAGCTGCTTTCGGCCATTTACTGGACTGTTGATCGCTTCCCGTGGCGTCATCTTGTCCTTTCTCCTCACCTCCAGGTATTGGTTATGCCTCCATCGTGATTGTTTCCCTGCTGAATATCTACTACATCGTCATCCTGGCCTGGGGCCTCTACTACCTGTTCCAGGTAGGTTTGTGGGGGGGGGGGCTTCAATTTGTCTTCAATTTGTTTTGTTTTCCTCTCACTTTCATAATACATGACTGAAATTGTAGAAACACTCAAGGATATTTATCAGAGTGATGTGACAACCGAGTCTTGACCCTCTAAGGACGGGCTAGCTGGAATATCAGCGTTGTAGAAACTCAAGGTTGTCCTGTGAAATATTCAGAGTATCAGGATCAGCTAAATAAATCGCTGATAGAAAAATAAATTGTTATTTTCTTACTGAAGTCTGTGGATGATTATAAAGAAAGTATACCTTTAAATTTGCTGGCTGAGGTAATAACTAATGAATTAATGGATACATCATTAACTGGAGGGGTGACCGATCCAGTAAATGATGTCAGGACAAATAAATGAGTTATATCTGATCTATATAAAAAAAAAAAAAAAAAAGCCTGACATTGGCCTGCTCACACAGGCTCTCATTTTTTTTCATCTGCTCTGCAAGTTCTTGTTTGTTTGCCAAAATATGGATCGAGTCCAAAAACATCAGTTTCAAATTTTTATTCAATAACAAACCCATTGACCCAGTTTTCCCCAAATTAGATCAGGACAAAATTTGCCCCTCCGGTGTCCCAAATACCAAACACCCAGGAAAGAGGAGCATGAAGATCAACCCTGTCATGGCCCCTTCCCTCAATCTAATGAACGTTTACGTGAGCGTGTGTGTGCGTACACATAATGTATGTGTAGGTGTGCGTTGGTGTATCAGGTCAAAGCATGAAGGATTCAAATCGATAAGTTCACTGCTTATTGAGTGTCACTCAAAAGTGCGTATGTGTTTGTTTATGTGTATCAGGAAGAAAATTGCTTTGTTCTTTATCCAGCCTGCAGTAGAACGCAATGCGGTGGAACGCAACGCAGTAGAACGCAATGCAGTAGAACGCAATGCCAACATCGCTGTCGTAATAACTACAAGAATTTAGACAGTTAAAGAAAAACCTCAGTTTTTTTTTCTTTACAGTCACAAAATTGGAAACAAAGAGCAGCAGCCGCCTAGTGAGTGGCTTTTGTTGTACGAATAAATGTTCCTATTAATGTCCCGTGCTAACAATAGAACCTGTCTGTCATATGCTTTACAGCCCTTTTGATGTCTTTGAAAATTGGTTTAAAGCTGATCCAATAACTTACAAAGCCCTTTGATGGCGCCTCTTAAACCCAAACAGGTGCCTTTTTTGACAGACCACAATGAGGAAGGCTATAATTCAGGGCAGAAAAGGACAAAGGGGTCTTGAATCCTTGTGGAAGACTCAGCTAAGTTTGTGCAAAAGTAAAGAAAAAAAAAGTTATGACTTGTGGAGAGTTTCAAGCATCTTGGTTTGTACCTAGATGAAAAGAAAAGCTGTGTTCAAATTCTCACCCCCCCCTTTTTTTTTCCAAAGTATGTCCCTAGTCAGTGATTTTGAACACTGATTTAACTGTTGACTGAAGTTATGAGGACACCTACCAGCCTGTCAGATGCAAGCATGTTCGAAATGCCAAGTACTCCGCTGTAAATTCTGCCTGTTTTGCATTTCAGTGTTTTCAGCCGGAGCTGCCCTGGGCTAAGTGCAAACAGCCCTGGAACACCGATCGCTGCATCGAGGACACCTACCGCAAGAACAAAACCCTCTGGCTGGCTGCCAACGCCTCCAACTTCACCTCCCCCGTCACCGAGTTCTGGGAGTGAGTTATATAAGAGCACACATGCGTGCAAACTTGCATAATCACACACACTTCAGAAAAATAAATGTCTTTTTACATGGGAAAAAAAAAAAGTACGGTGAAGGTACGACTTTGATTTGATTTTCAATTTGGCTGATTTTCGATAGTCTGTTTGCGTTCTCCCCAGCACCAAAGGGGTTTCTAGGCCAAGTATTCTAAAATATTTAGAGGGCTGGGTGGTTCGTGACTCCTGTCAAAGACGACTTCTTCAACTCGTCTTTTGCCCGGTACATACCTGGAATTCTGACAAGTGGACAGCTCCAAGTGCATCAGTCCATCCCTGCCGTTAGAACATGTCAGTGGACCACTCTTGATCGGATCTCACCTCCCCCCTCTACACTCTAATAAAATGTGCACATCAGTTCTCTTTACAGCACCGAATTTTGTTGTTGTTTATCAAAAAAGAGGCATGAGGCGGCACTACGTTTCCCATGCTTAGTCTGCTGGAATGTGAAAGAGGAAGAAAGACAAAATCAGAACAATATGGGCTGGGTCTATTCCTTGGCATGTTCAAGGCGAACCATATTGCCCCAAGATATTTGACAAACTCATAATACATCTCTGTGATGTTTTTAGAAATTTTCATTCGTCACGGACAACGCCAGCTTACACGATTTGTACGACTTGTATTTGTGCATGAAGGATTACGACAGTGACGTCAAGTTGAGTGGGCGGTCCTTCAATGTGGCCCAGGACACATTCACGTTCACGTGCACAGTGCTAAAAGATTTGTGCCCATATCTAGTCCAGACCACCTCCAAACGGTTTGAGTGATCAGATCTCAGTTTGTCCCAAACACGTCTGGGCTGCATTCACCACTGCATTCAGAGCCGTCCACTAGTGATCGACTCACCCAAGGTGCCAGGTGTAAACAGAAACTTAGGGAAGGAAGTAGCTGACACATAGTGGTGGTGGGCGGGTGTTAGCCAAACACCCACCCCCCCACACGGGATAGTGAATCATTTTGAAGTCAATAGTCTCGAGCTTTTTGTCACCATGTCATGAGTTGCTCGGACTGAGTTGCACAGGTGAACGAAAATGTTTAAGGAGCTCTTTCCTTTTGTGTTACAGACATAATGTACTGGGTATCACCAGTGGTATTGAGGATATTGGTCCTGTTAAATGGGACCTGGCTCTGTGTTTACTGCTCGTCTGGGTCATCTGCTTCTTCTGCATCTGGAAGGGAGTCAAGTCCACTGGCAAGGTAAATATATTTGTTGTGTCCTCTATTGTGCTGTACACGTTCCCAATAGGACTGGTTATGGTTTTACTGTTGTTTTGCAGAGGATTTTTATTATTCCTTCTGAACTTGTTGAACTGTAAAAGTACAAAAACTCACTTGTCCATTTTTATACTTACTGTATCATAATGATGTAGAAAATCATGACAGAGTGATGCTCATATGATTTTTTTTCTCTCTGTGGTCTCACCACACAAACAATAAAGTGCTGTGTTACAGCTGTTTTCAGGAAAGCATCATTTTTTTTTTTTTCAAGGACCTGGTACGCTGAGGAGGTTGTAAATGCATTTCCTTGCAACATTGTGGGTCTAAATTTCTTATTTTCTGTTTAATAAAACAGAAATGGAATAGTCACATATATTAAGATAGAAGAAAAAATCAAGTGAAAAGTGAATCAAGCTCAGAATTTGTCCCACATTCTTGCTTCATCATTTTTGGGGTTCTGAGATCATTATTTGGGTAAGACTTGATTTTTTTGTGCAGAGCTGAGGAACACCTAGTTCCACTCCGCTGTTGTCGATCGTCCCAAAGATTTACGCTTCCCAACATTAGCAAGTCAAACAGATATATCACCTGATAAGTGTCTACATTTGGCCCCTTAGCAGGTATTTAAAGATGTATGCAAATTCTACAGTTGCTCATTAACTTAGCCTAAAGAGGTTTATCAAGCTTCCTATGAAAATCTAGTAACTGTTGTCTCTGTGTTATATCTAATTGTGCTTCCTTGGGTTCCATGTTAATGTAACTGAATGCAAAGCAGAATTTTAAACTTGTCATGACTGTTGCAACATAACCTTTGAAAGGCTGGTGATACATTTTGGGGAACAAGTTGACTAAGGTGAAAACTTTTGAACTTGACTTAAAGACAAGAAAGAGCAAACTTGTCAAAATGTAAATAGAAATAAAAACGGATGTAACTGCTTTCATGATTAAAAAGCAAGTTTAACATTTTCTTGTTGAATTATCAGAGAGCTAACTTAGCTAAGTAGGTAATTAGCTTACCAAGGCAGCTATGTGAAGTTTGAAAGTAAGCTAGCTAACTAGTTAACCTGAACAACAATATGCTATTAGCAAGTGTTCTAGGAAGTATTCCTGACCAATATGCTTTGAGGCCAATATGGATGTTATGTTTTAGAGTTGAAAAAAATTGATTAAATGTCAGCCAAGGTCGTTTAAAACATAAAAACATCTTTGATACGTAGCCTTGTGGTTAAAGAATTATGATCAAAGAGAGTTTTTCCTTGCCGCCGTCGGCAAGTGTTTTCACATGAGGCAAGGTTGGGTCTCTGTAAATAATAACTATAGAGTCTGGTCTGGACCTGCTCTATATGAAAAGTCCCTGAGATGATCTCTGTTATGATTTGATGCTATATAAATAAAATTGAACTGTACTCAAACAAATGGATAAACTGTCTCCAAAATATCCCAAATGTATCTTTCACATTTTTGTATTAAGATGGCTTGCAACTAATTTTAGATATATCAGGACTGATTTTTCTGTGATAAGCTAATAATGGATGTCAGCTCAGCCATTTTTTTTGGTTAAGCTCTACTACTAAATGGATGCAATTAATGAAAGCAAATCATTAGACTCTGCATCTTGATCCTTCACCTTATTTGAGTTGCTTATTCTATATTTCAGATAATCTGAGGATTTCCTAAGAAACAACTTTTTAGTAGGTTGCTGTGCTGACAGACGCCTTGCTGTCTTGCTTTTTATGATTTTAATTTAATTCTAGGCATGTAAATTTCAAAGAAATGGGATGATGATATGAGGATTAAAATTCTGTAATACGGTATTCATATTTCTCTGTTTAACTGCAAAAAAAAAAATCTATAGAGGGGAATTTCTGGAAAGGCCACCTTTTTATACAATATTGCTGGGAGGATATAGTCTTGGGTAGATACATAAAGCGAACATTACTGACCTTGTTCAGTTGTTGCTGCAGCAACAACAACAGCAATTCGCCGTGAGACCAGAGGCAGCTCAATCAATCCCAGACTACTCTGTTTATAGCCTCAACACTCTTTATTGATCGGTCTGGCTTGATTTATGCTTTTTGGCTTCTTCATGTTGTAACTCTGGTAATAAAGACTCCTACAAGGCCAAGTGTGGTCACCGCTTCCCAAATGACAGATACTGATACACTGATATTGATTTAAGGGACAGCCTGTGGTCCATTCTAGTCATAATTCACTTCCAAGGTTCACACATTTATCAAGCGTAATTCTCTGTAATGTCACCAAAGATAAAAGCTAGTTGGCCAAATAACTAATTAACATCTTTGTCATTGGCAATGCAAACCATTTTTTATACTGGGGACAGACTTCCCTAGTAAAATAAGACAAACTAGAGGATTTAAAGTGTTTCCCTAATGTTTGACCTTGCCTCTCTGCATCTGTCATCTCCGTCAGGTGGTCTACATCACAGCCACGTTCCCATTCGTCATGCTCATCGTGCTGTTGATTCGTGGTGTGACACTGCCAGGTGCTTCTGAGGGTATCAAGTTCTACCTGTACCCTGATCTTGATCGCCTGAAGGACCCAGAGGTAGGTGCCCTTGTGCTGCCTGAGTCAGAAAGATCCATCACTGGGCTCCAGCCATTCTTTCCTCCCCTGGTCTAGCCAGACTTCATCGTACATAATGATCCCTTTTGGAAACTCAAATATCTGTTTGACCACTCATAAGAAATATCTAAAAAGACACTTTTTACACTATAAAATTGATATAATACAAAAAAATGACACCACTTTGAGAGAGAGTGCATTCATTAACTCTAGGTGTCATACAAATAAACTTATTAGCTGTTGCATAGGCTACTAATTAGCTACAGCTAGCATCCATAAGGGTGGTACATTAGGTGTTTGGGATGAAAAAACAGAACCAAGAATGCAAGGCAAAAGTTACTTTTGTGTCTAATCTGAAAAACCCTTTAAACAGTCAATGTGGTGGTTTCCAATCCAAACTTTTACTAACTTATCTTAAGCTAAATTCCGAAAATCTTCTGCAGCTTTCAACTTCCCAAGTTCATATTGGTTTTACCCATGAATTACCCCCAGCTTGTCTACACATTAGTCATGGTCCTTTACTTCCCCTGATCAGCAAGCCTCAGCCTTTCTGTCCCCCCCCCACACTTTGCAGGTGTGGATTGACGCCGGCACCCAGATCTTCTTCTCCTATGCCATCTGTTTGGGTGCAATGACGTCCCTGGGGAGCTACAACAAGTACAAATACAACTGCTACAGGTGAGTCCGTTTACGTGAGGGGGTTAGCTGTGGGGGAGAGGGGGGGTGAAGGGATCCTTGTGTGTTCATTAACAAATCCTCCTCATGACATATGTGTGACATAGGGACTGTTTGCTGCTGGGAGCCCTCAACAGTGGTACCAGTTTTGTGTCTGGCTTCGCAATATTTTCCGTCCTGGGCTTCATGGCACAAGAGCAAGGGGTGGACATTGCTGATGTGGCAGAGTCAGGTACGAGGGTTCTGTAAAGGCGGCAGTGATGGTGGGCGCTGCTTCCTGGTTAACCAATTAAACAACAGTAAATACAAAGAAAAACAGCAACGAAACCCAAAAGAGATTCAGCTAATACCTTTAATTTTCGAAACTGAATTTTAATTTCGAACCAAATGGATTCCCTGATTAATTACAAATGACGGCATCGGAATATGGAAGTTTCCGCAATCAAACACTCCTTGACAAAAGCAGAATGTGAGAAGGACTGAACATATATGGTCGGTCCGTTAGCGCATCATCAAAGTAAAGCAGGTTCGGATTGGTTAGCGCTGAGCAAAAGACATTGGAAAAGTTATTTTGTTTTTTGAAGAGCAAGAGTTAGAGAAATTGAGAGTTGAAAAGAATATGCTAGAATGTACACTAAGAAGTATATTAGCTGTGTGACGATACACAGTGCATCTTGTGCCAGTGTGCTAGCTTAAACATGCTTTAGGAGTTTTGTTTCTGAGAGCTTTCCTTTTCTACACGAGACAGACTGACGTGGCCATCGTTGTGACCTACCTATTGGACTGGCTTATTGTGTTAGTCATTGTTTCTACCAGTTTTTTGTGTTTTTTTTTTATTCTAGTATGTAGAACTAGCTAGTGTATCTTTTTGTAGTATCTGTTAGAGTCCACAGCCACCGGATATAGCAACTAAATCTCAAATATCCATGGAAAACATGAACTACTTGACATTTTACCCCAAAGAAAGTGAAGTCTATCCCTTAGACTTGTATTTATTGATCCATGGAGACTGAGGTGTTGTGGAAAATGTTTAAAGCACCTGTAAGTTCCATCATCTTTTCCATGGAGTAATAGTATATATACAGTGTACAGTATTGCTGGAGCCTTGTGACAGTGCAACTTTGTTTTTGTAAGGAAACAAACTAGTCCAATTCACTGTGGACTAAGCCTGGTTTTCCAATGGAATCACCCAAGAAATTATTTATGCTTGTTTGTCAAATCCCAAAGTAGGTAAAATATGAGTGTTGACTCAGTCTTCAAAAGTAAAAGTTGCCCTCAATAAAAGTATTAGCACGTCAACGTAGCTGATTTTTCTAGAGAACTTTGGAGCTCGTTTGGAAAGTTTGATTCTCCTCTTTTCTGTCATATATTATACATCCTTCCATTACTGGCTTAAAACTTAAGGCATCTTGTTGGACATCAAATGAGACACAAACTTTATGCTAATGACAGAATAAAGATGTTGTCTTCGTCAAGTGCTTTTGTGAAACCAAGGCTTCATCGAATGCCCCGAGATCAACCAGTCTGACAGAAGCAAATTTGGCTTGGCACTGCGCGCCAACTCCAGAAAACTGTCAACGCTGCCAGCCCAGTCGATACGAATATTGGACAATTCTGTAGTCTCCCGGGCTGAATTAATGGTGGGGTTTTGCAGAATTGTCCAATATCAACGTTGTGTTTGGCGAGTGGGTTGATGCTCCATGGGTTATCAAAAAATGAAATATGCAGATCGAATTAGACTAGAGCCTGGCACCCCTGGATGCTCCTTGGCACAACTCAGTTACTAGTTAAGTAGTAATTTTCCAGCCTGAGAAAATGTGTCCTTGTTCTGAGAGTCAAAGAACAGAGCAGGTCAAGTAGACGGAGCACAGCAGAAATGCGATAGGTTATCGTACTCAGGCCAGGTCATCGGGCTACGACAGGTCAAAGCCCTGCCAGGTAAGGAAGTTGTCAGAGGTTTAGGGACGTCACAAGTAAGTCTGCCTTAACTGCGACTGCTTGACTCCGATGTGTCCGACAGAAGACACGATGTTATCTGCATGAGACAATATGCCGACTGAATACACAGAGGATACAGTGATATTCTCAAAGCGCAATGTAAGCACCAACGCTACGGCTTCTGTTGACTCAATTATGTGCTAAAAGCTGAAAAGAATTATATGAAAATTTTAAGTGCTAAAACATTATAGTTTTTGTTCAGCACAGTGAAGTAATCACACTGGTCGACGTGGATCCTATTCCATGAGTTGATATGCTCTAGGGTTTGATCGATGTTCTGCTAGCGTTTCCCTTCTCGGGGGGGAAAGGAAGTCGGTGCTATTTTTGGAGTCAACGCGGTGTTTGGTTGGATGCCCTGTCATAATTCACAACAAAAGTGGAACGTACTCACACATCTCGCCATCAGCTGCATTGCTGTTTTGCTGTCATGGCTGCTTCCTTGTTTCTTGACTTCTGTGTTACAGTTCACAGTGTAGCATCAATGTGAAATTAGACTTTCCCAGAGAAAAAACAAAAAAAAACAAAGGAAACCTTTGCTTTTTATTTTACATCACAGTTTGTAACTGCTGCTGTGCTGTAAAAGCAATTTTCAATACCTGGAATGCAAAATGGCTGGAGTGAAGTAGGTGTTGACATACTTTAATCTTTTTGAGAAACCACTTAATTCACTTTTTCCAGCAGTGACTCCATGTTAACGACTTTCAGCTGCCTGGAAAAGTGAATCAAGCACATCTTGCGGTTAAATATTTCATATAGTTTCTGCATTGCCTATAGTCGTCCACGTTTTTCCTGGTAACTTAACGCCCCACACAACACATAACACATACACATGCAATGGTAAAAATTCACTACATGGTGTACACGCATCCATTTATTGCACGTTTGACGCTTTTTTTATACGACTTACTCTATTTGATATCTTCTTTCTCTCTAATGTTTTCCTTGTTGTTTTTTTGGTTGTGCTTTATTGTATAGTTCTAACTTTTCCTCGTTATACATTATTATAAATGAAAAGATAAGTTAAATCTGGAAAGTCAGTAATGTTTTATAAAGCAGGTAACAGGTGAGTAAAGATGTGTCAGATCAGACATAAGACTTTTTCTCGACAACACCCGTCTTCCTACAAACACATGAGCCAACACACACAAACACATACACACGAACACACACTCACACATGCACACACACACACATACACACACACACACAAGCAAAAACACAAACTAATAAATATCTATTTTAAGTATCGTAGCTTGATATGAATTCACATCTGGTTCTGCGTCTCCGTCGCTTGGGGCCGTTTCTTCCCACAGGGATGCAGATCAGATGAGCTTATCATGTGATACTAATGTTGCCCCTCCCCACACCCCCTCTTTCTGCTCTACCCCCCACCCCCACCCCGCCCCCCTCCCCATTCCTCTGCAGGTCCAGGCCTGGCGTTCATTGCCTACCCCAAGGCTGTAACCATGATGCCTTTTCCTACACTCTGGGCAGTTCTCTTCTTCATTATGCTGCTGCTGCTTGGCCTCGACAGTCAGGTCAGGAGACACCAGCACAGGACGGTCACACACCGGCAGCTGTTAGAGCTGCAGGAGGTTGGACGTCGGAAAGGCGGCGATAACGCGCTCGAAACACCCACAGCTGTCGACTGTTATTGAGGCTTCCATGAGCGAGGCACCTAACTGCTCATGGGCCATTAGCGGAGGTGTAAAAAGCCTGTGCACAGACTTAAAGGGTGTTTAAATAGCCGTTTCTAGCAGATTTTAGTCACTAATAATAATAATAATTATTATTATTATTATTATCATTATTATAAACTTTATGTATATAGCAACTTTCATACAGGAAATCCAGCTCATAGTGCTTTACAGTAAAGAGATTACATTAATCTCTAGAAAATGCATGTCACAGTGCGTCTGGCTTTTTCAGGCAAAATGCAGCTGATCGAAACCGATTCTCTAAAAATGAATTAAGAAATAAAAAAGGAAAAAATAGTGGCAATAAACCGAAGGCCTACTGATATATAAGGAAACCAACATACATCGCCAACATACCAGAAGATTTGCAGATGTAGGCTCCCTCAGCTGTGATGCTAAATCAAAGCAGCACTTGAAAACACCTCAGTTAATAAGCTGGTATCTCTTATATGTTTTATTGGCCAACCAACGGAAGATTACATGTCTAAAATGAATTAAAATGAGACCCTTTTCCTTGTGGGCTTTTTCCTCTGAAACACATCAAACTGCAGTGGGTGAAGGTCACATTATTTTAGCTCCCTGAAAGTTATTTTTAAGATTGCAGAGTCTACTATGGTGGTGTAACTAATTTTAGATATATCTGCTTCTTGAAAACATTCAAGCACAGTTGACAGAAGCTACTGAGTTATGTGGTGATTTGAAAAAATAAATAAAAAATGAAGAGATTATATACAATAATACTATAATTTTGCCGTGCTTGAAAGCACCGGACGCCTCTGAGGAAAAAATTAAGCCTCATCGGCACGAGTCTACCCATAATCCACCGCCCCAGTCCACACGTGCGTTCATCAGGGAGGGCGCTGACCCTCACGTGGCCCTATGTGAAAAGCAGAATCGGGCACAAGCTGAAAATGGGAACGTTTGCGCAGTTTTCCATGATGAATGAATTTAATAAAAGCCTCTTTGGCCAAATTCACGCGAAAGTAGCTCCAACCAACAGCAAGTTGAAGTTAGACTCGGTTCCTAGAAACTCCTGTAACAGATTAACAACACATGATGCTTTTTTTTAATACAAGAAGTTAAAGGGATGAGGAAGTTTCAATTTAATTTTTTTTTTTATTAACAACATCACTGTTTGACTGTGTCCCCCTGCAGTTTGTGGAGGTGGAAGGGCAGATCACATCACTGGTGGATCTGTATCCGTCCTTCCTACGGAAGGGTTACCGCAGAGAGGTCTTCATCGCTATCATCTGCTGCATCAGCTACCTGCTTGGGCTCACCATGGTTACCAAGGTAACAGCATCACAGGGGATAAAAAGGAACAGACCCCCCAAAAAAAACAGGAAATATAAAGGGCAGCACCAACAGTCACGACCAGGGCATATGTGCGAATAGTGCAAATATTGGAGAACTCAAAAATATGTAAAAAAATACCACAACAGTTTTAGTTAGTTTTCGTGGTTTAGGAAATTCCAGCACGCTGAAAAACAAAATCGTAAGTATTTTCCAGCGTAAACACTGCACGCAGTGTTTACTGATAACTGTGTGTCTGTCCTTCAGCTGGCGACCTCCTTTAGGCTCCAGCCCACAGCCCCTCGCACCAAACAAAACCAGCAGCATTCAGACAGCTATTAGCGTTTGTCCCCGGGGAGATGGGGGGTTGGCGGCTATTTATGCTGTCAAGTCATGAGAACTTCCCTTCGCTCCCCAAGTATAAATAGATCCGACAGAACTGACTTAGCTTTTCCAAATCTTCCTCCCTCCCTTCCTCCTCCTCCTTCTGTCCTATTCTTGTCTCTTTCCCATCATCTCTCGCTCCTTCGCTTTCCCGTCTCTTCTCCCCGATGTCCCTCGCTCCTTTTTTTTGCCCCTTGAATCGTATGGACTCATCGTTGCGATTTATCGTCAAGCCAGAACCTTACGCCGCGTCGACAGACCCCCCCTTTGTTTTCCAGTGCCGTGGCTTCGGTTTTGTTTTCTTTTAGTTCTGCCTGAGCATTTTGCGATGCAATGAGATGAAGCACAGCAGAGAGTCTGGTGTAAGAACGCCGTCGAGGCTTCGCCAGGTTTAGCCTTTCGCTTAATCCCTTCAGGTTTTTGTCAAAACCCGTTGGCCCCCGTCAGCCCCTGTCGGCCCCCCGTCGGCCTCCCGTCGACGACGTCTCCCCTAACCTCTGACGTTTCGTCACACCTGTCACGGCTGTTGAAAAGCTGCACCAGCCCTGCTTTTTTTATTTTTGTTGTTGTTTTCTATGCCGTCATAACCCTGTCTTTAAGACTTATAACCAGCCAAAGGTCAGAGGTTCTGGCCGTGGGACCATTTGAATGGACGGTCAATAGCTTTAACCTGCGGCGGGAAGCCGCCTCGCGCCAGGCGAAGCAACTGATGTTAGAAGGTGGCGTCGCAGCACGTAATCGTCGCCCCGAGCTCACTGAGAGTCGGCCGTTGTCCTTTGTCTGGTTCTTTGTCTGGACGCGGTTAACGCCGCTGCTCTCGCCGACCCACCTCCTCTGTTTATGTAGGACAAAACCAGAAATGTAAAGTATCGTTGTCTCCACGATGCCAAAGGCTCTTCATCCCAGCTCAAACCTACTTCGAGACAGGAATCACTAGTAGGTTTAGGACTAAAAAAAGAAGGCAACATGACCTTTAGATAAATGTTAACTTTGCTTTTTATGGAAAGTGTTTTTTTCTTTTTTTGTTGTTCATCAAACATCATAATTTCCTTCCTAATTTCACAAGTGTCACGATCATAAATTCACCATCCACCATCACCCTATTCTTCATCCATCCTCATCCTCTACATCCTCTCCGACCGCCCCCCCAACCCTCTCTCTGTTCTCACTGTCATTCTATTTTCTGCCCCCCCAAACACGCACACACACACACACACACACACACACACACACACACACACACACACACACACACACACACACACACACACACACACCCACACCCCTGTTGTTCCCATGACAACATCTTTTTATGGCTGCGGTGGCCTGGTTCAAGTTTTTAGGATTCCCATGATTGTTAAAACGGTTTTCACACTGGACACACACACACACACACACACACACACACACTTGTGAGCGCACAGAGGCAGCAGCTTTCTCACGTGTGGACGGTCTTAACAAATCATTGTCTCCACATGATGTCGTTTAATGATCTTCAAATAATTACATGCACAGTTTAGTTTTGTGGGTATTCTCGTTAATATAGATCCTCCACAGGTTTTTCTTTTTAAAAGTGTGATTTAAAAAAAAAAAAAAGAACCCAGTCAAAAAAACAAAAAAAACCAAACAAACACTGCCATCTTTTAATTCAGGGTTCCCATTGGCCTCCTCAGTGAAAACAAAAATATCTGAATACTGTCAAAACACATAAGGTTTTCCATTTAAGTGCATCTGTTCTCCAAAAAGCAGACATATTAAAATAGATGAATGAGCTAAATTAAAAAAAAAAAAAAACATTTTTGACTGAACCGTGGGTGACGAAGAGTCGAGATCCGGTGGCAGCAATCGGAGGTTGATGGTTCCATCGTTAGATCGGCTCTTCGCCGCGTAGAACGGGAAAGATCCCACCGCGACTGCCTGTTTTATCCGCAGTCGGAGGCAAAAAGACAGTGAGAGTGATTCAAAATGAGTCTTTTTAATGCACCTTATTTGTATAATTTGGACTTCATGTCAAAAAAAAGGGGCCAAAAAAAAAAAAGAACCCAGTCAAAAAAACAAAAAAAACCAAACAAACACTGCCATCTTTTAATTCAGGGTTCCCATTGGCCTCCTCAGTGAAAACAAAAATATCTGAATACTGTCAAAACACATAAGGTTTTCCATTTAAGTGCATCTGTTCTCCAAAAAGCAGACATATTAAAATAGATGAATGAGCTAAATTAAAAAAAAAAAAGGCTTCCACACTGATCATTGACCATGAGACAAAAAAGAAAACAGATTTATTTGCTGTTCTTTGCCTGTGATAATATAACCAGGGTGAACTTATCCGGGGGCTTGTGCCATAGGGTTCAGCTTTGGCTAATTCTGTTCCAGTGTGTTCAGTTAGGACCCAGCTCAGATGAGTGTTAAGATCGGAGCACTACAAGTACGGCATTGTTGACCAAAAAAAACAAACACAAAACAAGAAAAAAACATCGTGTTGTTCTTAACCAAGGATGCAATTAGAGATATACAAGCACAAAGTTTCATGCCCATTTTTTGGAAAATCAGAAAGTCTGGAAAGCATCTCGATGTTTTTTTCAGCTCGTATGGGCATTTTTTTTTTTTTTAATACATTCATGTGACTACACATGTCCCACTATTGTCTTGTTTAGAGGCAGAGTGGCAAATTAGCACCAGCCTCTGGTCACATGCTGGTAGGTGTCTGTTTGTTCCACCAGCTACGTTTGCAGAAAACAAGCTGTTGTTCTTCTTAAAAAAAAAAAAAAAAAAAATTAAAAAGGAAGAAAGTGGTTATTGAGTCTTGGAATCAAACAGGCTTTTGTAGCCACGATTAAAAGAAAAAAAAAAGGCTTCCACACTGATCATTGACCATGAGACAAAAAAGAAAACAGATTTATTTGCTGTTCTTTGCCTGTGATAATATAACCAGGGTGAACTTATCCGGGGGCTTGTGCCATAGGGTTCAGCTTTGGCTAATTCTGTTCCAGTGTGTTCAGTTAGGACCCAGCTCAGATGAGTGTTAAGATCGGAGCACTACAAGTACGGCATTGTTGACCAAAAAAAACAAACACAAAACAAGAAAAAAACATCGTGCTCTGGTCACATGCTGCAAGCTGTTGTTCTTCTTAAAAAAAAAAAAAAAAAAAATTAAAAAGGAAGAAAGTGGTTTTTGTGTGTTGGAATCAAACAGGCTTTTGTAGCCACGATTAAAATAAAAAAAAAGGGTACCAAACTGATCATTGACCATTATAAAAAAAAGAAAACAGATTTATTTGCTGTTCTTTGCCTGCCTGTGATGATGGTGAACTTATCGAGGGCTTGTGCCATAGGGTTCAGCTTTGGCTAATTCTGTTCTGTGTTCAGTTAGGACCCAGCTCAGATGAGTGTTAAGATGCATTGTTGACCAAAAAAAACAAACACAAAACAAGAAAAAAACATCGTGTTGTTCTTAACCAAGGATGCAATTAGAGATATACAAGCACAAAGTTTCATGCCCATTTTTTGGAAAATCAGAAAGTCTGGAAAGCATCTCGATGTTTTTTTCAGCTCGTATGGGCATTTTTTTTTTTTTTTTTTTAATGAGAAATACGACCAGACTCTTCCAAAGTAATTTCAGAATGTGGCCGTCACAATGTGGCGTCCCCAGGTCCCGCAATTATCACATCCCGCGGACTGATTGGTCTCTGTTCAAATTTACGTCTGGTATCAAATATGGGTCCTGCCGACAAAACGCGACAAATCAAAACTCGCGAGCAAGAAATCCAAAGCCGCGGCCGCCAAAGTTTAAAATATTCTCCTCCTTTCCTCAGCCGCCTCTTATTTTTTTTACCCCCCCCCCCCTTACAATCAAAGACCAGCTGGATTGGTAACTATGAGCATGCTGAAAAGCATGCTACTCCATTTTGGGCTAATAATATCCATAAAAATTGCCTGGTGCAGCTTAGAAAAAAAGGAAAAAAAAAGAAAAAGAAAAATCTGATAAACGTATAAATTGACACAGCCATCGCAGCCAACGACCCTTACCGAAACCAGGATCCTGGTTCTTAAATGCACCTTAGCACAAATACCCCCCCCCAGCCCCATCTTCCATAGCCGTGAACTATGGGTCAAAGAGAAAACTAGCACTGAGACTGTGTCGGGGAGGAGGAGGAGGAGGAGGAGGAGGAAACCCCACTCCTGCACAAAGGGAGAGGTATCTGAAAGGATTTGAAGTGTGGAGGTTGAACCCTTGAGTTTGTTGTCTGTGGTGTACTGTACAGTAGTAGCTAATCAGTCTATCTATATCTATCTCTCTATCTTATCTTTCTCTGTCCTAGACCAGTTTACAGTACATTAGTGACTGCACTAGGCGCTCTTGGCTTACAATTTGTTTTTTCTGTTTTTTTTGTTTTTGTTTTTTGGATTGGATTTATTTTATTTCCTGCAGAGGAAGTCACATTATTATTAGTTTTTTTCCTCTGTCAATGTTTAGATTTTTTTTTATTAAGACTATAATGTTATTGGTATTCACTATTGATGATAATTGCTGTAGTTTTACATAGAAGAAGGAACACTTCTCTCATCTGGTGAAAATACTAAGCTATTATACGAAATCGTACATTTACGGTGGCAGCCATTGTAGTACAGTCCTCACCTTGCATCTATCTGGTGTCGGTCCTGCTGACGACTCCAACTAACAATGCAGCTGATTTCTTTTGGTTTTCCCCAATTATTTCTATCTCTTGTGGTTGGAGGAGGATGGGTTTTGGTTCAGACATTTATCAAGCAATTCAATGTACAGAAAAAAAAATGGGGATTCTACAATGGCTCCATCTGTAAGTTTGTAGGTGTTGGGGGTTTATAGCTTTTTCCTCTTCTGTAAATACCAGGTGACAGTATTTAATTTGGACGTACTCAGCCAGACAGGGCAACGTGGGCCAATGGTTAAACGGCATGTGACAACTCCCCCTGGTGTCAACTCGCCCCCTCCTGAGACATCATTAACCACGGCAGCTGGTCGCACACAGAACCGGAGCCAGCGGCCGGCAGAGTTTCGTAGGTTTTTCCCCCATTGGTCGCCGTTTTGCATCCATCGCATTACCCGGAAATGAGAGCCGAACTTCCTGCAAATTAGTGGGTATTGGGGGAAAAAAGTACATCCAAACTCTGTTGGTCACTGGCGAGATAACGAGCCCAGCAACACGTTGACAGTCTCCGTTTCTTCAATACTGGCTGATTTCTTTTTTTAAGAAATACGAATACAAAACTACATTACATTCTTCACAGTAACAAGGGGCCATGATATTGATGATGTGAACCATCTAACAACCAAAAGCAGACAATGTTAGAGGTATGACAAACACCGTTGCATTCGTTTTAATATGTCTGTGTAATAAGGGGTTTCCCATGTGTATGCGTCACCAGCGACCATCCACTCAGGACCTTTTCTGTAGTGCTTTTATCTACTGTATAGCTGCATCAACCCAGCGTTCGAAAAAAAAAAAAAAACATTTTTGACTGAACCGTGGGTGACGAAGAGTCGAGATCCGGTGGCAGCAATCGGAGGTTGATGGTTCCATCGTTAGATCGGCTCTTCGCCGCGTAGAACGGGAAAGATCCCACCGCGACTGCCTGTTTTATCCGCAGTCGGAGGCAAAAAGACAGTGAGAGTGATTCAAAATGAGTCTTTTTAATGCACCTTATTTGTATAATTTGGACTTCATGTCAAAAAAAAGGGGCCAAAAAAAAAAAAGAACCCAGTCAAAAAAACAAAAAAAACCAAACAAACACTGCCATCTTTTAATTCAGGGTTCCCATTGGCCTCCTCAGTGAAAACAAAAATATCTGAATACTGTCAAAACACATAAGGTTTTCCATTTAAGTGCATCTGTTCTCCAAAAAGCAGACATATTAAAATAGATGAATGAGCTAAATTAAAAAAAAAAAAGCCAAAACATTCGTGCACGTCATAAAAATACAGTTATACAGTACACACGCATTGCAGGAATTTGACCAACGACGTCAGATCGGAAGTGATCGCGTGACCAGGGCCTCGTGTCTTTCGTGTCTCATCTTAAGCTTTTATCATTTTATTATTACTTTATTTTTTGTCAGTTTATTACATTTCTTCATATAGAAAAATGTAGTCCATATCATTAAAAGGGATTTGTGAAACCAAATCCGCGGCACACGTCTATTTTCATACAGTAACAAAACTTTTCCTATATAAGTCGTCTTTGTACAGCTATGCTCCCGTCGCAGACCTCCCATTTTAATACAAATACAAAAGCTTCGTTTTATCCTTAAACTTTTGTACAGGCCTGGTTCTCGATTTTCGCCTGAAGGATCTTGGCACTGAGGTTAAAAAAAAAATAGAATAAATAAATTTGTTTGCATTAATGACGGATCTTTTCCATCGGCTCCCTCTGGCAAGAACGACAGCCTCAGACACTATTGGATAATTTACGTGTTCCTAATGGCATTTTGAAAAAAAAACCTTGCACAAAGCGCCTGCGACTAGTTTTTTCAACTTGGCTACATCTGTGAAATTTTCCAAAATTTTCAGGCATACACGGATCATTGATTTGTAAGATGCACAAAATGGAAAAAATCGTTTAATATCGTGGCGATGTCGAGAAATAGCTACCACAAGCAGGCAACAAAAAAAAGGTTAAAGTCAAGAAAATAAGGCCAAAAAAGTTGTCCCATACCCTCGCAGCCGAAACAAAATTTTCCTTGGTGCCAAGATCCTTTATTTCTTGAGGAAACGTGGACCAGAAATAATAGCTAATGCAGTCATTTATTGGTTTATTCCGCCTCTCTGTGTATATTTACAGTATGTACCAGTCCCTCTGCCTTTTTACACTCCCCGTCAGTTAGCCTACGTAAACCCGCCGTTAACCTAAGCTAACCGATTTTTTTTTCTTTTTTTTCCTCTGAGATGATGAATTTGCAAAGAGAATCGAAGCATTAGCGATGCACAACTTTTTACCGCCCGAATGCTGAAATGTGAAAGTCACCCGCGGGTGAATGTAAAAGTTTCTGAAGATTTATTTTTTAGGTTGAAAAAAAATTTTTAGTTTCTTTTTATTTTTGTTGATCTTGTTTTGTTGAATTGAGCAGTTTTCTTGTTTTTATTTTAAAAATTTTTTGATTGTGTGTCTGTCACATTTGCCTTTTTTGTATTCCAAATACAATGTATTTGAACCTCTGTCATTGGAGTAACATGTACAACTATCAATCAAAGACAAACAAAAACAACAAAAAAAAGCTATGATTTGTTACGTGCAATACTTTGTAGAATACTTTTATTTTTCATGCTGTTTATTTTTTTCCAAAAGGTGGTACTAACCTTAGAAGTGAGATGATAGCCTATGAATTCTCGAAGAAGAAGAAAAGAAAATTTGAATCATCAGGGTCCATTGAAATTCAAAAAGAAAAGTTAACTAAATAAACCCACCACAAAATGCTTGGCAGTGTGGAACGAGAACCAAACTAAGGCAACTATTCCATCGAAGATCGCGTGGTTTTGAAATGCACTGAGAATAAAATGATTATTAAAACTTTGTCACATCCAACTGAATTTCTTAGCAAAATACAATTTTTTTTTTTTTCAATTTTTGTGACAGATAAGCAGTGAGTTTGTGAGGGGTATGAAACTCAGTAACACTGCCACTAAAGCCCACGTGTTTCTACCTGCCTACGTATCTCAATACTGTTGGTTTTTGCTAAAAAACAAAATGGAAAAAAAAAATGGAAAAAAAAAAACAAATACCTTGGGAGTCGTTTCCGGCTGCTATCGGGAGCCGGTCCCCTTGGCAACAAGAGCAGAAAAATTCAATGGAAAAAAAAAGAAACAGATTACACCATATCGAATGTGGGCTCCTTTCTTTTAAAATACAACCTTGTATGCAATTTCTACATTCTGCTTATTCTATCGAAATCCGTCTCCATTCCATCAAAACCCTGCAACCGTAGGGCTTTATCAAAGAAACGGAAAAAAACCCCCAAAAAACAAAATTAGCCAACATCTGCACAGGAACGGCAAAAACTAGTCCGTACAGATGTGACCTTCGTGACCCACCTGGAGGTGACGCAAACATCTGTCTCATCGCTGAAGTCACTCTCTGTACGGTAGAGGAGTCGTTGCTCCCGTTTCCTGGCGCCATCCTTGTTGCTGAGATCAGAAGTTACGGTGGAATCGGGATTAAATTTTTTTAGCTTTGACTCAAGGTTTCACTCGTGAGGACGAGATTCAAACAATCGACACAAAAGGCTGTAAAATCACATGTCCTCCGTTTTGCTTACTTAAATAATAGCGATCTCAGCGCAAAGGCCCCTGGGAAATGGAGTCCTACTAATCCCCCCACCTCCCCATCCTCTTGTTCTGAGCATGGTCTCCAATGACAACGCCTCCTGTCTTTCCTGCATTATACCGAATACCAGCCCTTCCCTTTTTTTTTTTTTTTTTTTTTGAGAATGTACATGGGGAAAATGTTTTTTTTTTTTTTAATTCTTGGTGAAGAAAAAAACATTTTTAAAAAAAGAATTTGAAAGGTTTTATTTTTTATTTCTATGGCCAACCTGTAAGCTAGACAAAAAAATAAAAAATTAAAAAAAAATATGTGTTTGAACAGGTTTTACAAAAGGCGTAAAACTTTTTTTATTTCTTAATAAAAAATTTGTCTTCAGAAAATGAGGTCTGAGTTTTTTTTGGTTTTTGTTTTTCTAATATAGATGATTTTTCTGTACTTTTACATGCACACACACACACACACACACACACACACACACACACACATATATATATATATATATATATATATATATATATAAATACACACCTGGATCATTATTCCATACAAGTTTAATTTCCCAACCCGTGGGACTTACCTAAATCCCCCTCAACAACATAATTAACTCTAATCCAACAAAGCCTGTAATACAAGATTTAAGGTATGTGGAGCCAGAGCATTCCAGCACATCCACTACTGAAAACCACTCATTGTCCAATAACAGCAGCAGCCCACCTGTAATTAAGAGAAATCACTGATTATATTACTGTTGCTGTGTATTATCATAACTCGGACGCCTTAGAACAAGTGTTTGATTCAGAGTTTAGACTCAAACTGAGTGTATTTCTCTTCCCAGTAAGCGAACTGCAGGTGGAAAAGTTTCTAAAACCAGCCTGAATTTGGTTTGAAAAGTTCAAACCTTTTCAGATATTTAATACAAACATCAGTAGAAGTCAAGACCCGCTGCGTGTTGGTCTGACTATACATTGACATACAGCATTTGAATACCATTGAAACAGCAGCTACGTAAATGCAATTTCCACTTGCGACCAAATTGACCCTCAGAAGCTGAAAATACGTGTTTCATCATGTGCGTGTGAGACATCTGAACCTCTTACATCACAGAATCAGAACTTTCCAGGACTCTGGTCTCCTGCCATGTATGTGATTGTGGGTGGACAGAACATTAGAAACCTGTTTCAGTATATGTAATCGTGAGAAAACGCCATCGTTTCCCTCTATGCTGCGTTACCGGAGCTGCTACCCTGGCTGGAAACCTGGTCAGAAGTGGCGTTGACTTTTAGACAAGTTCCCTGAGACTATATTGCATTTTTTAAATTTTATGATTGTTCTCAAGATAAAACTTTAATCTCATCCCTGACTGTCTCCTTTCAGCCGTCTGACATCTCTCTCTTCAGAGCGCCGAGGATTTCCAGATGGTGCCGACTGTAACTGACGATGTTTTGTGGACCTCTCTCTCTCTTGCTCTCTCTCTTTTTTCATATGGACCTGTTGTTGTTGTTGTTGTTGTGTCCGATCAGCTGCAGGTGAGCTCCCTGCAGCTGGTTGCCAGGTGGCTCCCTGGTTGTGCGACAGGTTCCTTCGTGGCGGCGTCTGAGGATGAGAGACCAATCGCCAGCGGGCGCTCCCTCTTCAGTAGGTCAACACCTTCTTCATCACACCATCGGTCGGGTTTTCTAGTAAGTAATTAGATGCAAAAAACCCTTTTTTGGTGCAGGGAACTCTTGGGGTGAGTAATTGGTTTTTTAAAGGATGTATTTCTCCGAAGTTGAGGTCTCGTTTTGGCTTCCTTTCGGCAGAAACTGAGCTAAACTCGATCTGGTCTATGCTTACCTAACCAAACAGGAACAGGAATCACTTCGCTAAGCCCCCAGCTCCTGAAAACAGGAGAGAAAAAAAAAAAAGCCCCAAACCCTTCTGTAATTAAGCTGCATGATCCGAAGTAATGTCGGTAAGCAGCTCTGTGAAACCGCTGGAAACAGCCTCAGTTTATGGAATATTTTGACCCAAACATCCGTTTCACAACGGGGAAGTAAAGGTTCAGACATGCTGGTGATTAATAGACGCTGAGGCACTCAACACAGCTAATTTTCCCAGGCTGTAATTTTCCCTCAATAGCTGCGGTTACATCAACCTTTTTTTTTTTTCTCTCAAATCCAATCCACTGACTATTCCCATGGACGTGTTTACACGACTGCGACGTTAAACACCAATTTAAAATGTGCTGTGTGTGCTCCACAGTAAGTGATCGGAACAGACCGAAAAGCTCTTTCAGGCGCAGCGGGAATCCGGTCACAAAATCCTGGTTCATTAGTTTGTCTTGATTTAACAATTTAGACCAGAAGAGTGGCACACAAATACAGCACTAATCACATTATAACCATTGCTCCCCAACAGCCCCTTGGATTTGGCAGGAGCACAGAGGACGTCGGTGGTTTGAAGCTGCTCGGTGAATTATGCGAATATTGCCGTTGTGTCGCTGCCGCGTCGGAGCTTTAAATAACCGCTGCTCCAGGAAAAAATAAAAGAAACACACTGCTTTCCATTCTCCGCCTGCCAACTCCAGGAATAGATTCAGCCGCTGAGAATTTCTTCGTCCCATTTCATCTTGGAAGACAGTTTTATGGCGTTCACACGAAGTAAGCGCAAACAAAATTTTCTCCCGGTCTAATTTTGCCTTTTGTTCTAGTTTAAAAAAGGAAAAAAGAAAGGAAATGGAAGGGGACAGAGAGCGAGCGAGGGGGGGGCTGATGTGAAAATCAAATGTGGCCAGGCGTGATCCCAGGGGGCCGTGGTTGTTGTGGTTCAGGCCTCGGGGGGGAACACTCTGTTTGCGTTTTTATTTTTTTTCCATTTGTTTTTGCAGATTTTCCTTCCCTGGTTTTACTCAAAGTTGGCACGTCCATCTCCCAGTGCGCCGTAGACCCGTCACCACCGTCGTTCCCGGGGGGGGGGGGCAGCGGACATTCGCCAGGGTATCAAGCATGGGAGGTTAGCGATTTGCACCCTCAGTTCCTCCCCACAGCGTACGGGTACCCCGACCGACCCGGTAGGACTCGCCAGTCCTGTTTGGTGCCACCTGAGCCCTCCGGCTCACAGCTGCAGCTCTTCTGTGCATGTGTTTGTTTGGGGTTTTTTTTAAGCGTGGGAGCAACAACAGAATTTGCTTAACTTTCTTTATCTTGTTTGGGTCAATGAATTATTATTAGCTCCTGGTGTAATAATATGGCCTGGTTGTGGGAGATGTAGTCATATCCTTCACTCAAGCAGATGTAGCAACCACATAATATAAAAATACTCCACTATGAGTATAAGTTCTGGATTCAAAATTTATCAAAAATGTAGAATTTAACTGTCTTTGCAAAATATGCTTCAAGTACCAGCACTGATCTTAAACTATGGCCTGTAGAGAGTAACATTATCTATGTATACAGGCTTTTTACTGCTGATGCATGACGTAAGTGGCATTTTAATGCTACTGGCGAGCACCAACAATATATCCTGTTTTGTATTTGGAATTAGTCTGTAGAATAACCAGTAACTATACAGTGGTGGAGAGAAAAAGTACAATACTTCCTTGTTAAATGCAATGACGCAGAAGTAGGAATTGGCGAAGGACAGAAATCCTCTGTTAAAGGATAAGTACACCAATTCATATCAGTAGTATTTTCTGTATGAACACAGATATCTTAAGTTTTATTTGACCCCGTTTGCGTTCAGGGTTAATTACTCTCTGCCTTGTCTCGGCCTCGGCTTTTGAGATCCCCCATGATGATGCGGTGCCTCCGGATCCTCTCCTCAACGAAGGGGCCGGAGAGCAACTGGCCGAGCCCCAGCATCCCTCTACTGAATCCAAATCTGAATCCTCTCGTCGGCTTCCTTTCTTCATGACACCATGAAGGATCCAGTGACAGAAGTTAAAGATGGTGGAAGGAAATGTATACTTGCCTCTGCAAGGCTACAAGTATGACATGCACATACTCAAGAGTTCAGAGATGAACTCTGAATTGTCCTTCTTCGGGTTTGGTACAGAAACGCACGGTGGCGTGTGACGACCTGTTGCCTAGTGACACAACCCTAATCCTCCCTCACCTTTCGCCCAGTGGGGTCGTCTCCGTATTGACTCAGTCATTTGATACGTGCCTAAGAAAATCTGCAGTTTTTGGCGGAGGTTGGTCGTTGTTTGCGCTTGTCCGGGTTTTTCAAGGTCTGTGCCGACCTTTAGTCGCTTTCCACCATTGCTGTTGAAGGTGGAAAAATTCATGATGAGGACCTGCGACATGGTCGTGATACAGGAATTCTTGTTTTACGGTCGGCTTGTTTGTGTGAATGTTAGAACGCTAGAAGGTGGGTGTGCGCATACTTGTGCATGTGTAAATGAGTATACCGTGCACTTTGGGTGTTAAACTACTTTCCCATGTGTTTTTGCTGTGTGTGTGTGTGTGCATTTGCATGCATTTTAAGTGTACTGTGTGTCCCGGGCCTGTTATGTAACAGTAGACTCTTGGGTATAATTAAATCAGCAGAGGCAGAATGCACAGTACACTGTATATTCACAAAATGGACCATGTTGTTTAGGAAACTGGAAAGGAGAAAAAAAAATCACGTGTAAACACAATTTACACACAGGCAGGAAAAACACAAAGAGGCCCTATTCAGACGTATAAACAGAAACGCAAATGTACATGTTTTAAATAAGATACACATTTTACAGTACTGCATGCGTAATTGTGGTTACGTGGCCCCTTGACCCAACACGCCTCCCTCCATGCACGCAGCTTTTCCAACAAGATATTCAGGACCTACAGCACTAAAACTATAAAATTCAACAATAGAGTCTTGATAATGTCTGTTTTCTAGTTGGAAAAAAACATTAATATTATGTGTACTAAACATGTAAGAAAAATTCAATACTTAAAGTCTCTTACCCTGGTACTTTGTACCCCTCTATGAATAATTATTTCCATCCCAGTAACACAGTGTCTCTTACAAGTTCCTGTAATCTTGATGGAAAACTAGTGCATTTAGTGTGCATACAAGAAAAGATGCAATTTAAACAGTCTATCCTGCCCTCACTTAATCGGTTGCACATGCGAATTTGCAGCGTTGGCACAGATTCAAGAAGTATTTTGACGTTGCATCAACCATCAGAGAGACGCACCGAAATAACCACAGACCGACAGCATAAAATTAGACATTTTATTTTCCTCATTTCTGATCTTTTCTCATGTTCTTCTCGAAAAGAGAAGTATAGCAGTACACTTTGTTTCATAGAAAATGAAAAAAACAAAAAACAAAAACGACAACAACAACAAAGTTATACATTTTATTTTCCCTTTTATAATTTTTGTTTTTGGATTTTCTTCCCATTTTACGGAAGAGTAATATTGTCATAGAAAAATACTATATTACATAGAATAGAACTTTACACAATCTGAAAAAAATACACAATATCAACGCATACATTTTTAGTGGCCCAATCCGGAATCGTAATATGGTTTGATTGCCACCTGTTTTTTTAAAACAATTCAAGGTTTAGAATAAAGTCAGAAAAATACAAATGCAACAGGCCTTTTGTGCCAAAAGTTCTGATGTGATTATCAGAAATGTGAAGCAAAGACTGGAGACAGTCTGACTGATAGGTTTAGAGTAATGGCAACAGACTGGTAAAAGTCAGCAGGGTTAGCTAGTTAACTGTAGTTAACTGGAGAATAAGTTATTTAAACAAATGCTCAACTGGTAACAGACTAAATTCATATGGGAAATTTTCTAATGTTTAACAAACCATCTAATAATTAGCCGACGCGACGCTTCGAAGGGCAAGTTAACTTTAGTTTTCTGGGCAGTAAAGTTGATAGTTAGCTAAGCCTACACTGAGGTTAGTTAGTAACAGGTGGTTACCAATTAAGATATACTTAATGATTAGCCAGTTAACTATAACCTCCATTTACTATCAATAAGCTGATGGTTAGCTGGTCAGGTATTGCGACTCTAATTGTAATTGTAGTTTTCTGGGCAGAAAGCAGTGGTTGGCTGTCTAGGTAGTACAGTTAGTTGGCTAATTGTATCTGGCTTGTAAATGAAACTAACAGTCTCGGGACACAACATTATTGCTAATTAGTTAACCGTTATCTGGGAAATAGTCTAAAACTGAGCTAAACATAACAAGTTGTTATCTGCAGTTTTCTGTTTTCTGGTAAGCTAACATGTTCGCCAACTTTAGCTAGCTGACAGGATGCTGCAGTTTTCCAGCAAATGTGCAAAAGCTCATCGAATAATCTGACACAGTCACATACAGAGGCAATGTTTGAAATCTCAGTCTGCCACTTTACACGATGAGCTTTGGCAACTGTTGGGTAGCAACCGAGATTCTCCAAATATGACCTCTGCAGGGTAAAAAAACAATGAGCGAAGACAAAGATGTGACTCCACCAAAAAAAAACAAAAACAAAAAAACGGCTAAGCAGTGATCTTTCCCCGTGCGTCTCGTAAATTAGAGCCATAAATGGCTTACAGTGCACATTAATGATTCATGCAGTAGAAACCCCAACACGTGCCCCCCCCCCCCAATAAAAAAACCCAAAACAGGATCTAGTTATAGAAACACACAGTAATGACTGGCTGTCTTTAAGAGAAGAGAGGACTTCACCTCAGTCTTTCTCCAGCCTGGTTTTTCCCTTTATGCATGAGAGATTTGAAAAGAGCGTCCTCTTGGTCAGGAACTGGGCGTCTGTTTTTTTAAAGCTTCAGGTGAAACGAACAATAAACCTGTGAGAATGTGTGTTTTGAAAGGGGCAGGCGGGAATCGCAGGCATGTGAAAGCGCCTTACTGCAGCTGATGATGTAATAAAATGTCCGATTATGTAATAACTTGTCAAACGTAATGACATCCGTCGACGGGCTAATGACAGATCGACTGAGCGACACTGCATTCGTATCCCCCATAATTCAATGCAGCAGTCATTCAATAATGTGTGATACTATCAGTTTAAACTGTCAGCCCCCGCATTGTCACTGCAATTGAATGGTTTGTCTCTTTTGCATTTTAAACCACTTGGCTGTAAATGTTAAAATTTATTATATTTCATTACATTAAACACTGGGAATGAATTTGCTTAAAAGCTTCACTTTATCCGCGGGACCTTTGTCACGGTTCCGGATTGGGCTTCAAACTGACCTTTGACCCAGAAATGCATAGGGAGTATGGATGACCACACGTACGTATGTACATAGATACATACATAAAAACCAACAGAACAGATTGGAAGGCTTTTCTTAGCAATTTCTCCTTTTTTTTTTTTGTTGCTTTACAAAACATTTCTTCTTTTTTTTTTGGCCACTTGATATTGCGTATAAAAACACTCAGACAAGTTTGTTCTGTTGTTCATGAAAATACTTACAGTGCATGGTATTCAACAGTGTGCTTCTTTTTTGTTGTAAGTGCTTGGAGAGAGTTTAGATACCCCCCCCCTTTTTTTTTTTTTTGTTATTTATGAAAGTCGTCTTTCTCCGGCTTGCTCACAAAAACTGAGTTATACTGTTTTCATTCTCATCAGGTTTTCAGACAGGAAGGTGAACAGCCCTGAAAAAAATATCACCACTGTACAATGAAATGTACACCACCTGGCTCTCTCTCTGTCACACACACACACACACACACACACAGACACACATTCATGCTCAAAAGCTCAATCATGCTCATACATGCTCCAAGGGGGGCGACAAGGCCCTCGATAGATACGTACATGTAGCACACACATGTACTTTATATAGTATACACAGAAAACCTCTACACACATAGATGCACACATAATGATAAATACATGCACGCTTCCTCAGTCACACACACAGGCCAACACAAACACACACAAACACACACACACACACACACACACACACACGCGGGTGTTCTCACAGGGGGCAGCTGGATTTTAACTGTGTTATGTAACAATGTGAGGAAAGAGTGAGAGACCAAGAAACAAAGTCAGAGAGAGAGAGAGAGAGAGAGAGAACAGAGGTTGTGATTGTTGCTGTCAGTTTTCCAATCCATCAGAGGACAAAGGCTGGTCTGTCCTCTCTTTTCACACACACACGCACACACACATTCTAACTCGTATTATCCCCGTGAGTTGTCTCTCTCCTCGCACATTTTTCTGCAGACTCGCAACATATCATTAGCTCTCTCTATTGTCGAGCGGGAGGATGCGGGTTAAGAAGAAATGTAACCCTCACCCTGTTCCTCCGTAACTCAGGAGCATAGAGCTGCAGCGGGAGAGAGGCGGCAGCCGGGTCGCACTTCTGTTAATCCACAGATAAATGGGGCGACGAGGGCTTCGGAAGGAGTGAGGGAAAAAATCGTGAAAAACAGGAGGTGAGGGGAATGGAAGGAATCTCCGCTGTTACCAAACAGACCAAAAATAGGGGAGGAGAGAAGAGGGGAAGTAGCAGAGCTGAAGTTAGTCATTATAGGGCCAGTGTGTTGGGTTTATCAGCATCTAATGGCAGAAATGGAATATAATATTCATGTTTCCCTCAGTCACCTGAAGCTAAGAATCGTCGTTTTTTTGTTTTGCTAAGAATGAGCCCTTCATATATGAATAGGGAGCGGGTCCTCTTCACCGGACCCTGCCGCCGTGTTGCACAGGCATGTTCCCACAGTAGCCCAGAATGGACAAACCAAATGCCGGCTCTAGAAAAGGCATTTTTGTGTTTTTTTACATTACCCGAAGGCCAATGTAGGTTCTTCTACATGCTTGTGAAGGGGGGGGGGTTATTCAGTTGGCTGCAATCTGCACCCTATCGCTAGATGCTACTAAATCCTACACACTGGTCCTTTAAATGAAGGGTTCAGGCTCCATCAGGATTGTCATACCACAATACCCACATGCCATAGAGTTGCGAAGAAGGGCAGGAGCTGTTCAGTGCACCATAGACATAGACATGATGGGCATAAAATTTACCTGGCTTAATGGTCCTAGCAGAAGATTAGCAAAAGGTACAAGGCTGTGCACATGAAAAAAAAAAAAAACAGAAGGAGAGAAGGTTGACTAAGGCTCCCAAAGTGTATCTCCTTAGAAAATGTCTCGTAATGGAGCTAAAACCTGTTACATGAGCCGCTAATGGCAGGTGGAAGCTAGAGATTACGCTGATTACTCAGACTAAAATAATTCACTGTTTGAATTCTCAGTTTTGGATCAATTCAGCAACTCCAGCACAAGGTTTCCTTCTAAACTGTCATGACCAAGACTTTTTAATTTAAATACAGCTGTAACTCGCTCTTCTGTCTGGCTTTGTCTCCAAAGCAATAGCAGCCAAGGCACGGGGGTATTGTAGTATAAGAACAGTCTGCCATACAAAACTGATGGGAAAAAAAACACAATTTTTCAGAAACGATTTGAACGAGGTTGGCATAAGATACACCTTTAGGATATTTTTAAGGATGCCATGATTATAAGTTAAGTAACACTGAGGATATCATTTGTGTGTGTGTGTGTGTGTGTGTGTGTGTGTGTGTGTGTGTGTGTGTGTGTGTGTGTTTGTGTGTTTGCGTGATTTGCTCCTAGCATAAAGAGCTTGGTACTCCTGATCAGAAACCTGACAAACTCAATCCGAACGTTTGCAGACGATACCATTATCTTTGTTCATGATCGCTGTACTGTAAAAGGGCCAGTTTTCCCTGCAAAGCCAAACAGCGGTAGCACTCAAGTATTCATGGTTGAGCCATACACATCTCTTGAGGCTGCTGTGTGCAGCATTTTTAAACATCAGTTGGAAAATAGTTTTCATAGCTTGTTATGAGTTTGAGTTCCAGAACAATTGTGCTGTTTATGCTTGGAAGGCTTTTTTTTTTTTTTTTAAATTCAAGACTAAATTACCCTTGAACCTAGTTGCTCCCTATAACAAGGAGGATGCTATTTGTTATCGTGTTTGGTTCTTGTTCACAGTGTTGCGCTAAATCTTGACAAAGGTGGCATAGGTGGGACTAAGCACCTCCCTGTGTTTCTAGTCATTAATCAACGTACACCCAATAATGCTAAACATGCTTAGTTAGGCTTGTAAATCTTACAACACTGCATATTTAAGCAGCAATATGTTGTGAAACCTCAGATTATAAGAGCAGGCTTAAAAAAGCTAATGCTAAACTGCATCTTTGGGAAAATGTAGAAAATCTAAATTCTCACAGAGTGTTGCTGCTGCAGTTATGTAACTTTCACAGGAAAAAAAAAAATCAGTTTTCTGTCACCCGTGGCTCTTTAGTTTTGTTGAGTGGGCACTGATCTTAAGTGGTGACACTCCCTGCCTGGCCAAGTTTTGATGTATGCCTGTGGGTATTACCAATGGACCCTTTATAACATGTTCCTTTGTTTACTGTACAGATTAACTGTGTTGGATAAACATGTTCCCAGCGGCTTTTCATTTCCTCTATCCTGTTTACACGGGAGACTCTCAGGCTTCAGCCTTGTTTTTGAAGAACATTGCTTCATTCCTGTTTTTGTGTCCCATAGCAATTATGCCCTAAACCTGAGCCGGTAGCTTGTGGTGTAACACATGGTTTTTAAGCTGCTAGAAACTGACAGGCTCATTAACCTTGTTTGTTTATGGCAATTTTGCCAATTTCTCATAATTAATGTGGTACTGAATTTCTCCCAAGTGCTACACACAGCATCCTTTATTGGCATAAATAGGTCTCATTTGTGATCATGCTGAACCTCAGCCGCAGTCATAGTCTCTACTTAAAATACATATATAGTAGCTACTGCTCTTTGACTTTGCATCCCAGCAGTGGAGGCAGATGAGATGTTCTCAGAAAACTGTAGTGACGGGTGGGGTGACGTGGATGGGCGACTCTCCCATCAGCAGCTGGCAAAAGAGGAGGAACAAAAAACAAAACAAAACGAAACAAAGAATAAAAAATTTAAAACAAAAAACAAACAACCGCTCAGTGTTGCAGGAAAACGTTCTATGTTCTCCGTTGGCAACACAGTTTTCTCCGGGCCATCTCCAGCAGCAGCAGCTACCCAGCTGTGTCGCAGCAAACATTGCCTTTGTTTTGCAACTTCCATTTAAGGTGCCATTTTTCATTAGGAGAGAAAAAAAATCAATCCCTTCCCTTTAGTGATTCCATTGAACAAAAATGTTTGGCAGTTATGATGACATCATTGTCTTGAGTTTGTAATGATGGCACATATTCAGATTGTGTTTTTTTTAAATATCACCGCGCTGACCTTTTATGATGTGCAGTGGGATCCAATATAGATGTACGGCTTCGTGCAACAGCTGGAAAAAACTTTTTTTTTGTTCTTTCTTTCCAGAAAATGACTCTTGGTAATTGCATTGGAGCAGCAGTGTTTGAGCAGACTCTTAGCAGCAATATGGACGTCTACAATGGCTACATCTGTACAGACCACAGTCAGACACAATATATAAAAAAAAACCAAAAAAACCCCAAATAAAACAAATGCTTTATAAACAGTTGGTTGGATCTTCCATTGAGTCCAATTGGCCTATTCTTAAAACAAATAAAAATCTGAAAACTGAACAAGGCAATTTTCTCTTTATCAATCCATTCTCACTCCAAATTTCCCAAAAAAAATCGCAAACAGTATTGTGTAATAAGGCAGATCCCTCTGGAACCGTCAGCACTGGATATTTTTACAAACCTGTGGCCTGGCATCAACAACAGCTGAAATTGCCTCGCTCAAGTTGCAGTTTTTTTTGTTCATTTGTTTTAAGTGAAAACACGTTTTTTTAAAGAGTCAGAATCGGTTGAAAGTGCCAGGTTAGCCGTTGTTTACGTTGGACCAACGCTGCGAGGACCCCGGGGGCCGGCCGTCCGCAGATGCCCCCCCCCCTCGCCGGTTTTCTGCACTCCTGCGGTGCTTCCGCGGGGAAATGTGCCGCGTTGACAGCAGTTCGACCCCGGTGTGAATAGGAGGCGGCGACTGCGGGAGCATGCAAATGTTTGTGTGTGTGTGTGTGTGAGTGTGTGAGTGTGTTTGTGTGGTTGTGTGTGTGTGGTTGTATGTGTTCCTGGAGGAGTCTTTGTGTATGAGTAGAATTATTGCAAGCCGGTGATGTGTTGTTAGTGTGTTTGTTTATGTGTGTTTGTGCGTGTGTGTGTGTTTGTGTGTTTGGGCCAGTTCCAGTAGATATAAGTTTATAACTCATCACCAGTTGTAGTAAGCCTCTGGCCTGAGTTTAACAGAGTGAATGAACATTTGTGTGTGCATGTGTGTGTGTGTGCGTGTGTGTGTGTGAGTGTGTGTGTGTGTGTTCGTGTGTTACAGGTCCAGCGGGTGGTCTAAAGTGTTGTTATTGTCCTCCGGGTCATCGTTGGCCAGCGGGTTGCGGCTGATGACCAGCTCCAGTCTGTCCCCGGCCTCCGTGATGAGGGGCACCGCCAGGCAGCAGTCGAAGTCCCGCGTCCTCACGTGGTTCACCTGGACGAGGGCGGAGAGAGACAGCCGACGGACGCTCAGGTAAACGGTATCGCTGCTGGTCCGTTACTGTAACTAGCTCATAAGGACAGAAACTGACTAAGACTTGGTTTTTGATTTTTTGTTTCTACCTTCTTCCCATAAACATTGACAATAATAACAACATGGTTAAAGTGCTGAATTTAACATCCCTAATAGGTGAACTGTGTAATTTTGTGACTTTTGTCTAGAAAGTACTCTAACTCACAGCTTTTAAAGGAATTTATAGGCTGTAAAGAGGCTCTCATACTTAGTGTTTAGTGCTAAATCTGTAGCTCTGAGTGACTATCCCAAGTCTCAGACCCACAGATGTCACCCAGAAGCTTTTACTGCAGGAATCTTCACTTCCTGTCTATCTCAGGGCTTTAAGCCATTAATCTGATCTTCAGCGAATGAAACAACAGTTGGATAGAGGTTAGGTGGCTAAACTGATTAAGCTATAAAAATCTTGCCACCTCGCTGCTTTGCCATATGTTTGGGAAGATGTTCTACACTTAGGGCACCGATATGGATTTTGGCAACGTCAAGCATTTAATATACTCCGGTACCATTACCTGCAGGATCCTGTCATAGGGTTTGAGCCCGGCCCGGTCAGCTGGCCCGTCAGGTCTGATCATGTTCACGTAAACGCCCTTCTCCAAGAAGCCGTCTGACACGCTGAAACCGAAGTCGTCGCTCTCCGGGTCCTTTATCACTGTTACCTACAAAAGGAGAGGAGAGGAGCTCGGATTGGTGGAAACTAATCTTTTAGCCCCGTTCATTTCGATACAATTCTAAATGTGAATAAAAACAATGGCTTAATCCCTCTTGATTGTCACCTAATCAAGAGGCCATTTAACATTGTCATCATATGCTCATATTGGGAGTGTCCTCACAACAGATGTAAGACGAGTGTCTATGTTTGTGGGTGCAGCTCAGCCCCGCCCTCAATCAACAAAACCCACAGGCCTGTAGCTCATCATGCAGTAATGACATGCAAACAAAGCGGAGGAGAGAGCTGGAGACAGTGATGTAACCCGGTTGCTGCCTTTTTTTTCAAACCCTGCACGCTGTTATTGGCCCTGGGGGGTGGGTGGGGGTGGGTGGGGTCGGGATGGGGGGGCTACACACCCTCTGCCCAAAGGTTGCAGCACAGACATGTCCAGTGCACAGCAGAAATGAGAAGAAAACACAGGCAAGAGGCCAGAAAAATACACCGTCAAGGGATTACGGGCCTATACATCGTTTCTACGGAAAATCCTGCACAGTGTAACGTTAAGACCCTCAGACACCATGAAAATCCATTGTTCGGTTTCTGTATTGTTTTTCCTTCTCGGTGGAAAAAAAAGTGTAAAGAGAACAGTATTAGATGATTTCAAAGAACTGAACCTTTGCGTCAAGATTTTGATTCTGTCCAGAACCGACTAATGCTGCAAGCTCTACTGAAGCTTGATTGAAAGCACGACGGGCCACTCCTACAATCGGCCGCCATTCGATGCGGCTTCAATGAGGGATAAATGCAAAACGGATGTTTTTTGGTTTGTTTTTTTTTTTTTACAATCGATAACACGGGCCAGATGTTCTGCTGAGAGCCACAGCTGGGTCCAAAATCCTAGACTGCGTTTCTCATTCCGGAAACCCACCGTATGGATTAACGAAAAAAGCTGCAAAGGCAGCATATGACAGACGTACATGCCATACGATCTTTTGATGAGACACCATTTAAAGGCTTTAACATTCTGGCCGACGGCCAACGAGCCAATCAGTCGGAAAAAAAACAGAAAAACAGCCGAGGATCTCGCTTTAGCGTATTTCTCCCCCCGCGGAAAACAAATGTTTTTCTCATTCTGGGCCTGGGCTGTACAAGTCTGAGCAGACCCCCTCGCATGAAGTCATGATTATAAATCCACAGGAGGGTGAAGACACGTAACCGCCGGTGTAAAAGTCGCCCGAGGGGGCTGTTGAGCTATGCTGTGCATTCTATACCATATTACATAATACCCTGCGCCGTAAAAACACAACGTCTTTCTCAAAAAAATATATACCGCAAGAGGTCTTTCTTTTTTAATGGCTGTTTAAACTCGACTCGGGGTTCCAATCGTTTTGTACTTAAATTCTTAAGTTACCCGATCTGATATGAAGCACAGACAGACATGTCACAGCAGGAAAAGCACAGGTGTTTAAAAAAAAATAAATGAATAAGATTAAAAATAAATGTGTGAGCTTTATTCTGTTAGTGAGTTTCAGGATCATGTTATCATGCCTGATGACTCACAGCCTTCCCTCACTGGGACACTTGAACAGACTGGGGCCAAATCCTTAATGTTGTTAGTGCTTTTCCTGCCATGATGTTTCCTAAGGGAGGATATGTCTACTCTGAAAAAAAAAAAAAATGGACTGGACACCCGGCATAAAAAAACAACAACTTTATTTTCCCTCAGTGGAATTTTATTTTTTGTCCTAACAGTTGGGAAACAAGGAGCCTTAGCCCTCCAGAGAGAGCTGGAGGTGAGGGCTCTTGGCCGTGACAGTGACTTTCTGAAGTCTTGTCTTCGCTGTGAAGTCGCCAGGCAGCGCGGATGGGTTTTTAAAGGAAGATTACATAACTCCACTGCAAAACACTTCAGCATTTCTGTTTTTATTCGGATTAAACAAACTAGATAAAAATATGTTAATTAGGGAACTTTAAAGAGGCTGGTAGGCAACTTAGACAGAGCCAGGACAGCTGTTTCCCTACTGCTTCCAGTCTCTATGCTAAGCTAAGCTCATCCCCTCCTGACCCCAGTTTCCAGACATGAAGATGGGACTGACCTTCCCATTAACCTCTCGACTTAAAAAAGCTCGTTTCCCGTAATGTTTTTTTCCCGTCTATTCTTTCAGCAAGGAAGCGATCGGTTCTATTTACCGTACACTGTAGCCCCCGCTTTACCTAATCCTGTCAACATTTGATCCAGGAGCAGAAACTGCGTCACAGCAGAGTCTGCCGACGGAGGTTTGAACCCACTTTGTGCAGCTCCAGAGGCGTCGGCGACAGGATCCCCTGCATCTCCTCTTTGATCCGACGAGACTCCCACGTTCTCTCCGACACCCTAAGCGAGGCCTTGGATTTGGGCTCGTGGTGCAGGACGGGGGATTGGTTGTCCTGATGGAGGTGGGCCTCCTGGTTGAAATGGGCCTCCTGGTGCAGGTGGGCATCTGGGTGGAATTAATTGGTTGGTTTTTAAATGTTAGTATTTAACGTTACTTCTATAGCACTTCTATATATGATAGCATATTTGTAAATAAGTTTTTATTTAAATAATTTAGCAGTTAGTTGTAGTGTTTTATTAATTAATCTTGTTTTTCCCAGCTTTCGAGCTTGGAGAAAAAAAAACAACACCCATGGCTCACGTCTGCCACTGACCTTGGTGGAGTTGGGCCTCTTCGTGCAGGTGGGCCTCCTCGTGCAGATGGGCCCCCTGGTGGAGGTGCGTGCCCTGGTGGAGCAGGTTTCCCTGGTGCAGGAGGGAATTTCTCCGCAACGGGCTCATCCTGCTGTGGCTCATTATGGGCTCGGCCGGGGGCTTGTTGACACCGTCCACGCCCAGGCTGATGGCTGTGCCTGTCATGATGGACGCCTGCAAAAACAAAATATACAAACACTTAAAGTAGGATATAAGTATAGGTTAAGTTAAGAGTAGGTATTAGTATTGTGCTGTGGCTGTGATGGTTACGTTGAGGTAAAAAACTACTATTATGTGAGTAGCCTTGGTTGTAAAAAAGGTCCTAAAGTGTATGATGAGTAGATTTGATGCTGATGGTTCACAAATGTGTACCATTGGCCAAGGATGATGTGTCGATGATACTGTGATATCACTGTTGTGTCCATTAAACTGAATTCATAGTTGTGCATTAAGGAGCATTAAGGAGCTACAGTGTAGCTACAAAGTCTTGCTAACGCTATCGCAGCCATGTGCATAGACTCCAGAGTCTAATCCACTTAAGTTAGCATGTGCAAGCAGCGGGTGGAGGTTATGTGCCGTATCCATATTTGACGGTGGTGCCAACATGCCTTTGTAAGTCGTGTCCACTTTGGGGTTCTACCATTTTGACAAGGATGCTTATGCTAATGGTGGCATGAATGGTGCCAGCTGACCTCTATCTCTCTGAGTAGCTCCGATTGGCCGCAGGTCTCCAGGTCCTCGAGCGCCTGACACCAGAAACTGTCGTCCGGATCCAGCAGAATACCGTCTGGTTGTTGGCCGATGAATCTTTCACACACAAACACACACAAACAAACAAACACAAACACAAATGCAATAAAATAAAGCTGCTTTAGAAACAAGTTATTCAACCACTAGATGACAGACACATTTTAAGCCAAAACAAACATAATATTCATATTCAGACAAAAACTCTTTGTGCTCAATCTCGGTGGATCTGCCCCTCGATAATGACTTGGATGTTACTGCTATTTTTCTCTATAATGTGAGATATTTCTGTACCACATCACAGTTACCTGACCAATCAAGAGGCACTGTAATGTGAATACATGTGTACCGTTGAACCGACGCTCAACATTAAGGGAGATATTCCTCTTCCTCGGGCTGTATGTGTTTTAGCGAGAGGGTGGCGTCATCAACAAAGCCGCTATAAACACGGAGCAGTGCCAGTATATGACAAGGCTATTCGTTCTGGTTAAATCCAACATGAGTAATCTTTTAACACTGAATGTCCTTGACTGACAAGATTAATTCACTTTCATTGTGCAGATGATTTTTTTTCCCTTCTTTCTCTCCACCCCCACCAGTGTTATATAACCCCAGTGATGTTACTATCCTCACAAGGCTTAACCTCCTGACTCATGACTATAAACACAGACACACACATAAAACACACACACATACACATACACACATACACACACACACACACACACACACACACACACACACACACACACACACACACACACACACACACACACACACACACAGATACTCCGGATCCTCGGTCACACTTGCTGATGACAAAAGTTAAAGTCCACACTGAAAATTTCCACTTCGCCACAACCTCTCGGTGTCTCTACTATCACCACCAACCAGAAAATCTAACACAACCTCCTGTTATAGAGCTAAAGTACTTGCTGGTAGAAAATGGACACAAGAGTTAGGAGGATATACAGTTATTGCTGAAACATTTAGCCAACTGTTGATGGCAGATGAATCATTCATCAAGCAGAAATGCAGGATGTGCCTGATTTTTATAATGTTAGGTAGGTGAGAAAAGGATTAATCAGCAGGAGTGATGAAAAATTAACTGACCAATATTTTGTAGAATCATTCAAGGTATTTAAAAAGTATAGCTGCAGAATATTCACCACTTTAGGAAAATGTCATTCTTTTTCCCCCAGATTTACATCACTATATATTGAATATCTTTTGGTTTCTGAGTGTTGGTATAACAAAAGCAAATTGAAGGCATCGCCTTGGGCTCTGAACTTCTTCTTAAATTTTTATCATTTCTCAAGAATTTTTATAAACCATGAACTGATCAACAAAAAGACACAAATGAAAGGTTAAATTACAATGAAACTGACCTTAGTTCCACTATCTCTCCGAAATACAGTGAACATTGTATTTGGTAAGTTAAACATTAACATTATTTTGGCTCTTTTTTCCTCCATTTTAGATTTAAAGTGATGCAAGGACCAACATGAATAAGCTGATTTTCAGCTTTAACTGTGTTTTAATGTGTTAACATCCACATGAAGTGAACAGCCCTATCCCCTATTCCCCCAATATTGCTCAAATGGGGGAGCGTTTGAGCAGTATGGCATGCCAGTGCTCCGCCTACAATATATATGGATGCAAAAACACCAAAATAAAGGCCCAAGTTGTTTGTTTTACGTTGTTAAATAAGTTGTTTTTGACAAAATTGCAAATAGATCTTTACAATTCTAAAATGACATGAAGTGACCTAATTGTTGCATTCAGTCTGTTGGACTGAAAAATAAAGTGTCCCTAGAGGACCGTAAAAGAGGTTTGTATGTTTTAGCCCGTAAATCAAAGCAAACCGTTTTGAAAACCATGCTACATTGTTCCTGGCATCCACTGGTTTCCATTAAGTCCCAGGAGGCACAAACATAATGACAGACTCTGGAAAGCTGCTTAAGTTGCATAATGATCACGGTGAACATCCAGTCTTCATTAATTTGTCTCAGTTTTATGTAACCTTTATGAGATAAATTAGTGGGATGGCCAATTAAATAAATCTGTACCTAGTCTATGTTGCTACATTGACAAAAAAATCGATGCAGACTTGATGTTCCCTGTGATGGATTTGACAAATCAAGCAAGTTTAAACTGCATTTTTAGATTTTCATACAATACAAAAATAAATGGAAACCGACAGCTGCTGAATGAAAAGATCTATAAATTGTACAGCATGCATTCAAAATGGTCAGGAAAGATCATGGTTCATAGTCAAAAACATAAAACTTGGCTCAGTCCTACCCAGGTGGTTTGTCCCAGTCATCCTCACTGAACCCTCCGTCGCTGAAGGGGTAGTTCTTCCGGCGTCCAGGAGGGGGCGTGGTGCTGCGCTGCTGCTTGGCACTGCGCCACTCGTGAGGGTGGAGGGCGATGCCGGCTGCCTGATTGGTGAACGTTCCTGCAGAAGGAGAGAGGTGCCGGATTTCAGATGTCTGGCTTACGTGCATGTAACCATTTCATGAATATGAGCGTTGGAGTTCATCATTCAGTTGTTCACAAATATTTACCAGGGATTTTCAACTAAAGTTCATCCGACAAAACACAAGATTACATTTTTTTTCCCATCTTGAGTAAATGATTTGAATAGGTCTGCCAGTGTTTGTCCATGCTGACCTTTTACAGTCTACCCCTGGTAATCCACAGCTTACCCTGGCTGCCGTAGCCGGCGTCAAGTCCTGAGCCGTCCCACGACTCCATGGCGGAGTCCACATAAGTGAGCTCGGAAAGCTTATTGGTCTGTTGGCCGTCCGTCAAATCGTCCTCCTCGGGGTCGCTGAGCTCATTCTCTGTTGTGTCCTCGGCCTCCGCTGCTTTCCTCTCCTCTAAGTCTTGGAGAGAGGAATCAATAAAACAATGAGCCAATTTCCAGACAGGGTTGATTGTCTCTCGATAGCTGGACTACAAATCATCACGAGAGGCAATATTAGATCATTTATTCACAAAGGCAACACAAGGGGGTTGATGAACAATGCTAGAGGGATAGAACGGTGATCGACAACTTACTATCAAGCTGTTTTTTTATCTTGAGGGTGACGGTCTCTCCGGCCATCTGCAGAAGGTGGATGGCTTCGCTCAGCGGCTTGCCTTTAAGACTGACACTGTTGATAGCCAGGATCCGATCCCCTACGTGAATAGCCCCTGTCCTGGACACACAGTCACACACACAGATAGGTAAGAGAAGACATACAGGTACACAAAGTAATGTAGAAGTCAGTGTAATGCACACCCTGGAGAAGAGTACCATGAGACGTGGTTGTGTGTTAAGATGATTACTCTGAAGCCAAGTTTGTGTCACCTCCAAAGGAACACAAATTCTCTCCAACAGTTTTTTTCCCTTGTGTGTGTGTGTGTGTGTGTATGTGTGTGGCAAAGAGATTTTGTGAGCTGAAACTTTAAGGATCCAGAAAAGCTTGATTTTCTCCAAAAGGGTTTTCAATATTGAGAGAAGACCTTCCCTAACCTGAAAATGAGTTGTATATGCATATAATTTGTCAGGAAGAGGATACAGACTTAATGCTGGCACATTAAGGCTTCAGACACTGCCATTGTTTGATGTTTCCAATCCTTTTTTTAATGTTAAACTTGGGCAAAACATAATGTATTTCAGCAAAACTGAAACACATTATCTAATGATATAGTTATACTAGATGGAATTGCCCTGACTGTCAGTACCAACTGGAGGTCGGGGCAATGCTGTTAGGAATCTCTGAGTTCTCTTTGATCGGGATAAATCCTTAATCCTTTTTTCACCTACCTAACATTGAAAAATCAGGCACATCCTGTCTCGAAAAGATGCAGAACAAGAGCAGGTCAAAACATAGGGTGTAGCTGGACTGCCCTTTATCTCAATACTCACATGTGCAGTATTGTATACAGCCGAATTCCCTATAAAGCTGTTCTCATTTACATGGTCTTCTGTGTCTGTTGTGGTCACTTTTTTTCCAGGCTTCTGCTCGGCTCTACTAAATTCCTGATCCCTTGAACTTGTGAGGCTCTCTTCTATAGAAAGAAAGTTTGTAAAAAAGTTACTAGATTTGTCCATTGGTGCCTCTGTTATTAGACGGATACTGGCATTTATAGGGCTGGCCCCGCTGTGAGGTCAAACAAAGAAATAACTCCATGCGTTTGTTACTTCTAGGCTGGATTATTGCAACACCTTACCTACAGACTGTCCAAACAAAACTTTAAATACTGTCCAAATGATCCAGAATGCCGCAGCACGAGCACTAACAGGAAGTAGGAAAAGAAATCTGTGTTAGCTTCCGTATAATCCAGAAGAGAATTCCAAACTCTTCACCTCATCTACAAAGCCCTTAATGACCAGGCACCATCTCATCTTAAAGAGCTCCTAGTGTCCTATTACCCCACTAGAACACTGCTCTCCCAGAACGCAGGCCTACTTGTGGTTCCTAGAATCTCCATAAGTTGAACGGGAGGCAGAACCTTCAGTTCTCAGGATCCCTGGCTGTGGAACCATCTTCCAGTTTGGGTCCGGGAGGCAGACACCCTCTCCCTAGTGATGCGGCTGTAGGCCTGGACTGCCGGAGGATTTCCCAGGATGCACTGAGCTCCTCACTCCTACTCTCCAACTGTGCGCATTCATATCGCTTCGATGCTTGACACTAACTTGACTTCTTCTGGATGTGTAACTGCAGCCCGCTACTGCCCCAGTGATCCGGCTCAACCACTGCTTCAATTATTATTATTCATTTTATCATTATTAAATAATATTATTTTTTATCATTTAGTCTTATAATTGCTCTAGATACAATTCTTATTAGTGTTAATGTTATCATTATTATTATTATTGTTTTTATACATCTTTATGTGTAACCTGCATTATACCGAGAATGTTGGATCTCTGTGAATAATATTAAAAGGGTTCTATCTATATGAAAAGAGCCCTGAGATAACGTTTAAAATGATTTGGCATTATACAAATAAAACTGACTTGACCTGACTTGACTTTGGAATGAACAACACTGGCTCCTTTAATCCCTCTGTCACTGGCCACTGTGTTAAACTGGGCATAACATGTAAAACAGTCCTTATCAAGAGCTAACCTCATCCCATGGCCTATTTTGATAGGGATATCATTCATTTGGAGCTCTTATCTCACACACACGCTCACACCACATTTAAACGCTTTACATTTTTATGGCGGAGCAAAGTGTGTGTTTTTGAGTGGGCAGGTTTCCTGGTTTCGATATCTGTAGTTTCTATTTAACTAAATTAAAAAAAAAAAAGAAACAGCACGGCTCAAAGACAAACTGGGTCGGGGCAAATATTTTCCACCAGCCGCACAGATGTACGGATGTTGACATCATCTTTATTCCTGCACTTTGTTCTGTGTCAAGCCGAGCCAAATTTATTTATAGAGTGCTTTTAGCCAACAGGTCTGAGGCAATGCGCTTTATCGACAACAGTTTAGAACGGGAAATAGAACAATTACATCACAGACTCAAAGAAATGGGGTCACGGTGCGTATGGAAGCGTAGCATTAAAGCCGTAACCTGCCTCCCTGGGTGTTTTGGTGAAATAACACATGCGCCGGTGATGAAAAACTGACATTTTATCGTGAGGTAATGGCCGTGTGGTGGACGGGACATAAGTGACTGAATGCTACTCAGGAAAGCCATTATGTCACCATCTGCTCAGGCTCGTTCCCGTCTATCCACCGCATCATGTTTCTCATTATCTCACCTTTCATCACTGCCACATGAAACCTGCTGCACACTCAGCAGGGAAGCCCGCTATTTATTGGCAGCGAGTTCCTCCATTATTTCCCCTAATAAAGTTTTAACCCACTGATAGGGAGGATTAAATAAGACAACATACATTATGTAGGTTTCTTATTTTGTCTCAGTCATGTACTGATCAACCACAACAATAAAAACCAGTGACTGGCTTTAATCATAGCTGAAGCAAAAGAAACATTATAAAACGTCATCAAACAAATGACATGCAAACAAACAGAGCGTCCAAAACACAACGTGGTAAAAACTAGCAAGAGTTAGTTGTTTAGGTTGATTTTACAAAACTACAGTGATGGAAGAGAGGATCGTAGCTTTTTAGCTAAGCTAGCAAGGACAGTAACATTCCCTGGCATAGCATTTCAAATCATGCATCCAGCCAAATGAATCCACTTTTCTTTGCAAACTTGTTTTTAGGTCTTCGGGGCTATAAAAACTGTAGTGACAACTACAATGATATAGAGATAAAAAAAAAGACTAAGTAGTGTATATAATGTTAGCTTGGATGTGGGTTAGCAAACAGTCGATACGGTTGCTGCTACAAAGCTAACATGCAGAGGGGAGATGATTATCCAGAATAAACGGACCAGCTCCAGACATTTATACTCAAACTGCTACTATGGCTAACATCACACCAACACCATATCAAACCAGAGGGTAGTAGGTAATCGCTGGACACGCAAATGTGACACAGGTATCTACTTGCTAATTAACCCGTTGGGATTTGTTATCACAAACATAGCAAACTAACAAAACAAAACTGATAGAGGTACAATTGGCTCTGTGAAAATCTGATGTTTTCCTCTCCTATCGAGTGGAAAAATCTTCATGCCTTTAACTCCCAAAGGTCCCTCCACAATGGTTTGATGGCCACATGGGGACTACCCAGACAGATCCCAAACGGGCCGGGGGATGTCAAAACATCCAGAAAGTTTTTAAAGTTTTAAAGTTTTGCCAGCCGTCTCCATGTGCCTGTCATTCGGAGTGTGGGCTAGTCCCAGTGGTCCAAGGCTGAATTTCTTTACCAGTCTCCATTGTTGGAAGGCCTTTCCAACGTCACTGTGGTGCCTCACCCTCACCCTCACCCTCTCATCATAGTGCTTATCCTTCATTTCTCTTCTCCTCTTTGGCTATGTCTCGGCCTCTCTATCTCTCTGTCTTTCTTGATAATACAATTAAGCTCTGAAGCGCAGGCCGCCATCATTCAAAACTCCAAAAGGTCTTAAATTGCCACTATCTGTTAGCATGTGCCAGATTTAATGTGTCTCGCTCTCACTGCCCTTTTTCCAACTTCTCCTCCTCCATCACCCCTTTGACTCTTCTTTACCTTGTCCTGTATACAAGCCCCCTGCATACAAATGCCCCCTGTTGCTAATTGGCCAGAATTGTGTTTTGCCGGTCGGTCCGAGCCACTTCATTCATTTCATTCGTTTTTCTCAGCACACCCTCACTCGGCACTGTTCACTGAATTAGACAGTAAGTGTATTGAAATAGATTTGCTGCCCCCATCTTTAAATGTTTTAGAGAAATACACCTATGTACATTGTAGAAGTAGGTTGTTTTTTGTGATGGGACAAAGTGTCCTTTTCTTGCTGACGAGTCTCTGGCAGTATGTTCAATCAGTCTGGGTCATAAAGTCTATGAGCCACATGTGCTCACCTACCCTACAGGGAAAACACATGATTTCTTTTTGTAAAGGCAGAGTGGAACGGCACGTGGCGTCATGTTGTGTAGGACGATGTGAAGCCCCATGCTGGTTAATCACCTGTACTGACGGTGTAATAGCTGTTTTTGGGGTGAAATAATCTGTACGTATAATCTGTTTGAATGCTTTTGAGGCACAGTTATAAGAAGCACATACAGGTGCTACAAAAGGCTTTTATGACACAGACTGGTTAAACATACTGGCAGCAGTGCAGAGATTTTCCCCTCTGAAGTCTCTGAGCGAGCCTCTGCCCTTCTAACCAATCAGTGGAGGCCAAAAGTCAGAGGTGGGAGTTCGTTGCCGTCGGTTCATACGTGAACAAATTCCTGGTTGAGTGCTGCTCTCGCATCGAGGCTTCGAGCTCGTATTAGCTGCTAGAAGACGTCACTATGGCTGACTCACAGGCTAGCAAGCTCCCGATTCCTGCGTTAGCTGAGAAAGCGAACACAACCAAGATGCAGGTGGAGAGGTGTGTGGGGGGGGGGGGGGGCAAATTGATCTGGTTTTTGGTCTCGTACTAGAACTAGTTAGATTCCCAGTAGCAGCACTTTTAGAAGTTCTTATCTTTGGAATTATTTTGTACTATATCGTTATTCTGGTAGTGATGCTGAAGTGAAGTGTGTGAGAACTGAGCGAACCATGATCTTCAGCTGTGTGTGAGTGCCTCTCCCAGTGCTTCACAGCTCAAATTGGCAACCTAGATTTCCAAGAAAAGGCTGTGTGTGTGTGTGTGTGTGTGTGCGTGTGTGTGTGTGTGTGTGAGAGAGAGAGTGTGTACCTCTCGGCCAGGCCTCTCTTGGTTAGGCCAGATATAGTGATGGGGTCAAAAGGCTCCTCGGTGCCTGAGATGGTGATACCCAGAGGACCTCCGTACCGCTTCAGCTCCACTGTGTAGATGATGCTGCCTGACGTCTCCTGCTCATCTGGTGCGCACACACACACACAAACACACACACACACACACACACACACACACACACAGACACACACACACACAAACACACACACATGCATGTGTTATTCAACATTTTCAGCTCCTAGCATTAGATGATACTGCCTGACCTGTTTTGCTCAGCTGATACACACACACACACACACACACACACACACACACACACAAACAACACTTCATGGTCATTAGTTGATCATGTTACCTGTTAATCTAAAATGTGCACACGCACAAACAAAAACACACAAACACATTTCATCCCCAGAAGTATGTTAAAACTCTTCTCAAGTCAACCCTGGATGGAAAGACACAGTTCCCATGGCAACCAAGGAGAAGTCTGCCTTGTCATCATGTGGCATGAACGCAGAACCTCTGCGTGTGTGTCTGTATGAGTGCATGTGCACATGTCTATGGGATGTGACTGTGATTATACCCTCTAAATCATAATCTAGAATGATTACACAACCCCCCCCACACACACACACACACACACACACATACACACACACACGCTCCCCACATCCCACCTTACATCCCATCACCACAGACTGACATCTCCTCGCAACGACTCGGACGCGTCCGTTTAACTCGTCGATTCGCGACGGTCCAAGACGGCGGCTTGAAGGCTGGAAACGTGACTAAGCGGCCATGTGTGACGGCCCTCGGCTGGATTAGGACTCAGGAACTCGAGGCCGCCACATGTTTGCGATACACGCATTAGACCGACACAGCAGCACACAGGCTCCCTACACATTTTCTTCCTATATTCCATATCTAACTTTATGTATTTTTTATGTTTTGTTACATTCTAACTTTCATTATCTTATCAAACTAGTTTCTTCTGTTCCCCCATTTCCTCCCCACTAGAATCAAAATATTGGTGCATCCTACAGATGAAGACCGTTATACAGCTGCGGGAGCAAACCCCCGAGCCTTGGACAACAGCACCACCCAGTGGCCCGACACCGTCGGTGCAATCCACACTTTTAAACTCTAATTATCACGTCGGCCTATTCTGCCCCCACCCCCCCGCGTACCCGAGTTGTCCTCGTCCTTGCGGATCTTCAGTTTGACAAGTTCCTCACACTGCTGCAGGATCTGCTCCGCGTCGTCCCTGGAGCAGTTCTCCAGCCGGATGTTGTCGATGGCCAGCAGCTTGTCGCCGGGCTCCAGCGTTCCTGTTCTGGAGGCGAGAGGGAAAGAAAGTGGGGGGGGGGCAAGGGTGGAAACAGGCAAAATCAGCTCTGTGTGCTGCAGTGATTGTAATTAGCAAGTATACTGAAAATAGAGGGATAAATAAAGTAGTATGATACTCATGCATAATGTATGACTATGACTATCAACTGGTTAAATTGGGTCATGAGAAGAAAAAAAAACATTAGTCGTACAGAAGAATAGAATAGAAAAGACTCTGACAGATACCTGTGGGCCATGCTGCCCTTCTTGATATCGGAAATGATGAGGGGCTCCCCTGACTTCTTACTGGCTGTGGAGGGAAGGACGGGAGGAAGGAAGGAAGGAGGGAGATGGCATCACATATATAATAATGATCACAGTCGGGTCCAGGAGTATCAGCAACAGTGACACAATTTTAGTTTTTCATGACCTCGCCTCCGTACAACAGCCACAACGGATCCGGGACCAACAGATCGAGATGTGCCCGACGCGCCGAACTTCAGCTTTTATCTAAATGGGTTTGACAAGAAGTTTTACATTAACTGAATAATTTTTACACATATTCCCTCATTTTCAAGGGCTCAGGAGCGATCGGACCATTGACAGTTGATCAGTCTCGTGTCCAGGTGTGGCCTGTTCACTCATTATCTCAGGACGGATGAAAACAGATAAAAGGGTCTAGAGTCGAATCCAGATGTTGACTTTGCAGTCGGTAGCCGTTCATGGGAACTTTTGATATGCGTCACAAAGAGGCGTCAAAGTACAGAACAAAGTTATCAGACAGATGGCAGAAACCTACGGACGATGCCAGATCAAAACCCGCTTCACGTCATCTCGCAAGTTCTAGAAAACTCTCCGGGATGCAGGTGTGTCGTCGTCACCGTCTACGATCAAGAGACGCCTTCATGACTGTAATTACAAAGGTTTCACCACAAGGTCAAAACCACTGGGAACACTCAAAGACAGAAAGGCCAGATTAGACTTTGGTAAGAAACGTGTGAAAACGCAGCATCTCCAATGACGACTAATCCTACATCAGTGGCGTCAGCAGCAATAACGTTTACTGCATAAACAGCGAGGGTGTTATAAGTTTTCAGATAAGGAATGAAAATTTATAATAAAAAATTTCATCTCAAAAATGCTGCTTCACAAGTCAAATGCTCTCATGAAAAAAGTGTTAAGTTCAATTAAGGTCAAAAGAAATATATGTCTTCTGTGATTATCGGGAGGAAACTGTCCACGGCGGCAGGTGAATCCTCGTCAGAGCAGCCGGCGTTTCGGCTTTGTTTTGTTTTAGTTGTTTTCCTGCTCCATGACGCCTCCGGTCTCCGCTGTGAGCGCTTCCAGCAGGAGATGGCGCCGTTGCACCGTTTTGCCCCGGAGCTCATCCACGGCGTCAAACGGTAAAGTAAACGCTGAAAACTCTCGAACAGCACTTTTTTAACCCGCTGGTTTCGGTTCCGCTTTGACACACACAAACACCCACACACACACACACACACACACACAGCAGCAGCAGCTGTCCATACATCAGGGCCGCCGGGGACGATGCTTTTAATTTAAGATGATTAACAGAGGTTTTTTTCCTTATGTGGGGCCATATATTATACATAACTGCAGAGTCAGAGGAAATTTTAATAATGAAAACCTGGGGGGGGGGGCTGAAGCTGAAGCTGTAAGAGGATCGTGACACTTGACGCAGCTGCTTGATCGGCCGCTTTACTGAAATTACTGAGGTTTTAGAGGAAGCCGGCGAACGTTGAGGCTTTCACATGATCTCAAGCCTGTACGGGTGGGGGTGTTGGGGGGGGGGCGTAAAAAGCAGCTCCTCAATCTTTGTAATACTTGCTGACGTATTTAAGTCTTTAATCCAAATATTTAAAAAAATAAATAAAAGTGCCAGGTTCAACAGTCTCATCTGTCAACGATGTGACGCTGCTCAAAATATCACAGTTATTTTGGCTCCACGGGGTTCGCATGTACACGCACACACACACAAAAACACACACACACACACACACACACACACACACACACACACACACACAGAAAGACAGACATGCGGTAATTAAACTAGTGAATGTAGGCCATTCCCAGCGAAGGTGAGAGTGTGTTAATCGGCTCTACAGTGACGTTTGTAATCAACGGCGCCATCAAGAACCGGGACAGATTCCCAGACGCTGTGTGTTTAAGATGCAGAACAATTTAGGTTTTTTTCTGCCCAAGTCATGTTCAAAACATCTCGGTACTTAACTTCTTCTACAAATTAGAGTGTTTACATGCACCGTAGCTGTAACGTGGACACACGATGGCCCCACGTCGTCAGGTCAACATGCTGCCGTATCAGCCTCCACACGTTCAGGGGAAGGTTGTTTTCACCAGGGTTTTGGCATTAGTGAGGTCCAGCACTGATCTGGGCCGACAACCGATGAGTTCTGGCTCTCAGTCGGTGTTCGGACGTCTGAGAGTTGTCCGATGGTGCGTCGGTCAGGGATCCCATTAACCCTCCTTACTGACTCCACCTCTCATCTTCCTCCCGTCTGCCTCCCTGCTCCTGATCAACACCCACTGCTTCAATTATTATGATTATTACTATTATCACTACTTTACTTAGTCTTATTAGTATAATTATAAGGCTCATTATTATAACCATCAGTTTTATTATTAGTCTCATTATTATCATACATCTTCTCGTTTACCTGTATTGTGCTTCGCTCTATCTCCTCCCTCTTGCCCCTCCACTCTCTCACTCCCTCTCTCATTCTCTCTCAACCCAGGTAGTCGAGGTAGACCCCCCCACCCCCACTACCACGCACCTGGATCTGTTCCACATTTTTAACCTGTTAATAGGGAGTTTTTCGTTGCTACTGTCGTCAGGTTCTTGCTCATGGGGGAAATGTTGGGTCTTTATAAATTATAACTATAGAGTCTGGTCTGGACCTGCTCTATATGATAGGTCCCTGAGATGATCTCTGTTATGATGTGATGCTGTTTTTCATGGACCCGTCGGACCTGTGATTGCATCTTGAATCAGGAAGGAGCGTTTTAAACACACTGTTGCCACAAGTCTTGGAAGCATAAGATTTGCCTCAAATGGAACAAAGTGGTCTCGATCAAACCGGAGCAAACAGATGTGGCGAGAGCTCCTCATACTATCGGCCGTGTAGTGTAAAGCTCAGGGTCTTGAGACGGATGACAAACAGACCTCGAGTGTGTGTGTGTGGCCTGGTTTCTATACCTTCCTATAAACACTGTTGACGTTACAGCCGAGCTTCCCTGCAGAGCCTGTGTGTGTGTGTGTGTGTTTCATGTGCAGGGTGGGCTCTCTGACATTTAAACATTCTGCCAGCAGCTCTTCAAAACAAAAAGTAGATCATGTGAACAGAGTCTGCTGCTTGTGTTTATGTCCAAATGTGTGTTTGTGTAAGTATGTGTGAGTGTGTGTGTGTGTGTGTGTGTATGTGAGTGTGTGTGCGTGTGAGAGTGTGTGCGTGTGAGTGTGTGAGTGTGTGAGAGTGTGTGTGTGTGAGTGTGTGTGTGTGTGTGTGTGTGTGTGTGTGTCTGTGAGAGTCTGCGTGGGAGTGTGTGAGTGTGTGTGTGTGTGTGTGTGTGTGTGTGTGTGTGTGTGTGTGTGTGTGTTGCTCACCACTGATGGTGAGCCCCAGCTCAACTCCTCTCTTCTTCGGCAGTTTGACGTGGAAAGTGCCGCTGCTGGGCACCACCGACTCTGCAGCAGGAAAAAAATAAAACACACATGCACACACACACACGCACGCACACACACACACACACACACACACACACACACACACACACACACACACACAGACGTGGAAAAAAAATCCTTTAATACAACAAGCAACAAATGATTCTTTTCATCCCCGCTAAACATTTATAATTATGAGGCATTTATTTCCTGCTCTTATCTCCTCCATGTTGCTCCTCTCTGGGGCAAAAAAAGAGAAAGAAAGAAAGAAAGAAAAAAGAAGCATCCTCAGCGTGAGTCACAACATTATTTCCACCAGTGAAGCCAACTCTCCCAGGAACAGGGGCGTAAACATGACAGGTGTAAGTTACTGAGCGGAGCAGCAGATCAAGACTTTTTTTATTCAGAACGTGTCCCTCACTTCACAGAGGGGGGAGCTTTGGGGGGGGGCTGACGCCACAAAACAAACACGATGGCCGGCGCTTCACTTTCCCTAACGGGGCCGAGTGAGGAAAGAGTCGGCTAATCTGGATAACAACGACAAAAAAAGGGCGTCCGTGGATGTTTTTGCGCCGGCGGCGGGGTTATTCTGTCAGATTTCATTGTGCATCAAAGTGATTTATTTTCGTGGACGAGTGTTTTGCCTGACAGCCACAAAAAAAAAGAAAAAAAAGAAAATCCATTCGGAGCTGGTGAATGTTTTTTGTCAAAGACTTTAGGAGTAAAAGTCTAAAATATTCAGCTGAAGCCACATTGAGGGACTATCGGCAGGGTAGGGAATCTTTCCAATGCTAATTCCGAAACTGCCCCATTTGCTATGTTGACTCGTCGAACGACATTATGAAAAGAGAATATCGAGATGGAGGAAAGAGTAGCGATGCATGGCCAGCAGGGGCGTCATGGCCAAGTCGAATCGGCCTCTGGGTGTATATTGTTTTACAATATGTTACATATCTATTGTTAGTCAAGACTCATTTGAGTCGAGTTATCTCCTTAATGTAGCTTAAAATAAAACAAGCAAGATCCAGTCGAGTTCTCTTTTGGAAAAAGTTAAAAAGTAAAAATAATGAAAAACAAAAAAACTGCTCCATTCCTACAGATCCCAAACATTAAAAGTCAGGAAGCAGCGTAACGACATGAAACCAGATCGATCTGGACTGATTAAACCCCTCATCTCATCCAGATTTGGAAAAACCTGTCCAGGCATTTATCTCCGGGAGGCTCGGCTAACGCCTCCAACATTGCTGCAGCCCATTCGAGATGCCACTGCCTGAGTCCTTGCTGATGCATAAAAAAAATCGGATCGCATCGCTCCGGTTCTCGGGCCTCTATGCCAGCCCCCTGTCTCGGCTCGGGGGCCCGAAACACATCACTGATCGTCAACCATCCGGGCCCCGAGCCTCTCAGATCGTCTGGGGGCCGGTCAGCCGTCTGCCCGTCGGAGTTGGAAGTAAATGCGGTGAAACGGCGTTCAGTTTCTAGAAACCAAATATCTGGAAAAAAAAATCCCTCAACGCCGCCACCTTATTAAGTTATTATTAATACACCGCACCGTACCTTTTATTCTGCTACTTTATACCTCTTTTACTCTGTTTTATCTCCTTTTTTCTCAGCTTTTAATGTTTTAATGTTGTGTGTTAGCGCCGCCTGCTTGACGTGGGGTGCTCCCAGTTGCCCCGCTGCGCTGAAATGAGCCCGCGCAAATAAGCTTGCCTCGCCTTACCCGCGTGTCAGTCCGGAAAAAAAAAACCTTCCTCCGGGGGATGCGACTCGACGTGACGGGACGATAATTCATTGCCTCGAACCGCGGAGCCCGAGGGGGGGTTGTCACTTTCCAATGGGGCCAACGGTGCGTTGATGGGGGTCGCGACCCCGCGGCCGACAGCCGTAATCGCTGTCGCGATCCCTCTCGCTCCGCTCTCTGCTGCTGAGCTTGTTCTGTTTCTCCGACAAAACCGCTAAATGCCACCTGACGAGAGACGCAACGGTTGCTCTGCTCTCTCTTACTGAATCTCTGGGAAAATGTTTCAAACCCTCACAGATGAGCAAAGAACCGAAGTGACCCCGAAAGGCGTCTAATACCTGTTTGCGTTGCATCAGTACATCAGTGAGATTTACAAAGATCTGTAGCTATGGGAGTGATAATAAAGTTAGCAGATAACAGTAGTAAGAAGATAATTGGATAAGAGATGTTCAAGTAGGTGATATGTCATGATGCATGTGTGCGAGACGGTCCGGCTGGTGACATCACAGACCTGCGACGTCGAACTCTATCTCCAGCGTGACCTTGTTGGTCAGGGCGGCGTCCCGCAGGAGCTGGTTGGCCTCCTCCAGCGTGCCGTCCTCCGTGGGGATCCCATTGATGGACAGGAGGCGGTCCCCGACCTGGAGCAGGCCGCACCTGTGGGCGAGAGCCGCGGCAGCGACGTCAGGGAGGCCGGACACAGCGGAACACGAGCTAGAATACAAACTAAGCTTTGAAGCTTCGGCGCTTTAAGGCCCCAACATCACACCTCAGCTTTAAAAAGAAAACAGAGGAAAACAAAAAAACACCACAGTTCCCATGATGCCTGAAGGAACCAGCATGGCAGTTTTCACAAAAAAAAGTTTCTCCAGTATAAACATCCACCTACGCTGCCTTTAAATATCATCTTTGCCAAAAAACAAAAAACGAAAAAAAAACATCTGTCCTGGTGACAACTGAGTATTAAAGCTCTTGGGCTTGTGAGAAAATATCCCGTTTATCACAGAGCAAAGTTTGTGTCATGATAGTATAATATATAATATGGTTGCCAATGTGTTTTTGAATGTTTTCTCATATGTGGAACCGAATCCTAAAGTTCTGGCGAGACAAAGTGAGGTTCTCTCAGACCAAACTTCATTTTCTGGCTCTGCTTTGATTGTTTTTATTTTTTATTTTTTTCAAATCTGTGTTCATCCATGTTCTTCTGCACCTTTAAAAAAACACCTGAAGCTCTTTCGAGGGGTGGGGGGGCGGGTCCCTGAAGGTTTCCCCCGTTAGACGGACCTCGGGGAAAACGGGACATCAGGGTTTCGGAAGCCATCACAGCAAGGTTCAGTAAGGAGCCCTTTAGAGGTTCTGCGTTTTGTTTTCTTTTTTACATTCTGAATGACTCATAGGTTCTTTAAAGCAGAATGAGAAAAAGGTTTCCAAAAAAAAACGGAAAGAAAACATCAAGGATGCTAACGTTAGCTTCCGTGTCAAGCGTTAGTGAACCCCTGTCACTCTCCTATATCCTGAAATAAAAACATGTTTATGCAGCTATTTTCTCTGCCTGTTTAGACTCGATTACCCCCGTGGGTCGTGATGCTCCCGAGGGGGGGGGGCTCGAGCACTTAGGCGTGCTAATTGGCGGCGGCGCCGTACCTAGGACGGGTTTTTTTGTTTCTTCCTTTGATTCGTCTTTACCACAGACAGATCACACCAGGAGGCGACAGAGGAGCCCGACCCCCCCACACATTGCACATCGCAGCTGCTGTATTATTTATATCCGCTGTAGCTTCCAGTGCTGCCATTTTTTTTTTTTGGGATATTTCTTCAGTTTTTTTGAAACATCCACCGTTTAGAAAATCTCCAGGATCCCGGCTACATAAATCAGAGCGCGGGAGAGAGCGAAGCTCTATTTCACGCCGAATATTAAAGCCATGAATCATGTAAATACATTTCTGTGGGGGAAAAAATTATATATAAATACATGGTTAGGTGGGTAATTTATGAAGTCGACATTGAGATTTTGGCCTCTGAATACAAACATGATATTTTACTGTGCTATACCTGGCACAACTGGTGCCGGGAATTGAACCCACAACCCCTCAGCTGCTTCACTAACCTGTGAAACCGAAATCCAGGGTTCAACGTTTCTGTTCCACAAGTTTATTTCCCCCCAAAGTTTAATGCTGAAGTTGGCAACCGTCATGTTGTTCTCCTGCAACCAGGTTACTGCGGGTTAACACGAGTCAAAACTCAAAACAGGAAGCAGAGCAGACGTCAGGCCTGAAGCCAGGAAACAACAGCGACGCTGCTGACGCCGCGAAGCGATTGATACGGATCTCGTGTATCCAAATGCATTCGTACAAAATATCCAGATCCACCAGGGTTCACAAGTGTGTTTCAAAAAGCTAATGAGAGGTTTGGAAAAAAAGGCACAGTATGGTGCTGAGTTTTGACTTTTGTGTTATTTATCTGTTCTATTCTGCTCTATAACGCAGCAGATGGTCTTTATTTTCCCCCTATTTTTTAAGAGTCAAATGTCACGATTGCGGTTAAGAATCGGCGCACTGAACCTGTGGATGTTACGAGGTGCTGCCGAACGACGAGCGGGGCTGGTGAAGCGTCTCCATCTTCGTTGTTTACACACACACACACATAAAAATATATATATAAATTGCATTAGTGTCAGTTTTATAGTATAAGCAGGACTTGACTCTTGTGTGAAACGGCCTCCATCTTCCATCCGTCTCTTTTTAGTAATGATTTAGTCTACAATTTTTTAATCAGGGGCCAATTTGGCCTAATGAAACGAGCAACTACTACAAAGAGGAATAAGGAGGTTTACATGTCTCAGATATTTTGCTGAGATTCGATGGACAAAATCCATTTCATTCTTCTTATTATATTTTAGGTGGAGCTTTTGCATGCGTCTGTTCATCCGGACATAACGACCATTTTGTGTTTTCTGAGCAGTGATAATTGTGGAGAAACTTCCAGCAGAGCTGATGCAGGATAATTACGGGGTAAGAACCTGAAAGGACGACGTCCGCGCTGGACGCCGCTGCTCAACAGTTGTGGTTTTAAAGATGGTAAACTGTGGTTGAGTGTACTTGAGGGTGGTGTAAAAGTAAAAAAAAAAGGGGGGGGCGTGTAATATTTGGCTTCACCCCGTTAAGCAGAGAGGAAGGTACTTATCGATTCCTCCGACGTGGGCGACGGGAAGCCGGCTAATTAGTGTTGTTAGCGTGGGCGCTAATGGAGAGGGGATCGTGGCCCCGGGGGCGCAGAAGCCCACCCAGCACTTAGAGAAAGCTGTTAGTACGACATTAACATCAATCAGCGGACGCACACACACACGATGCAGACGCAACTGAAGATTCATAGAGACTGAAATGAAGTTTGTACGAATTTAAGCGCCACAAAGGACGCAAACGGAGGGTTGTGAGCGTGCAGCGGCGGTTGGAGAGCCCCGCCCACACCGTGTGTACACGGTTAATGTCTAAAGACGTTCATACGCCCAGAGACAACAGAGATGAGCAGAGCTGGTGGCACAACGCCATCGTCACGTCGGATTTATGCTTCTGTGTCTAGTCTACGCGGAGCCCACGCCGTCGGGAGCATCTATGCACTGCGTCGGTGTCGCTCTGCCATTACACCGCAGGACCTCTAGTTGGCGGCGGCGTTTATATGCCGCTGTGCCGTTTTTGTTGGCGTCACTTCAAGGCGGCTGCCACCGAAACCGAGCGGATCTTGATGGAGTCGAGAGACGACAGATGTTGAACAAAAGTTTTAGTTTTTCCTGAATTTACTGGAACGGAGAAATGAAAGAAGGCGTCGGAGGAGACGGTCTGTGTGACGGCGGCGAAGAGGGAGAAGCCGAGCCGACCAATCACAGTTCCTGCAGTAACTACACGCCATCACGACGTGTAGTTACAATTTTTTGGGAGATGCACATCAGGCTACGGTCAGGAAGCAGGTCCAAAGGCCAATTTATGATTCTGTGTCAGCTGTGACCTGATGAGAAAACAAAACAAAATGTAACTAGGCATCACAGAGACGCGGATTGGTCAGCTCGTATGCATCACATTTACCGACTGCGTTGCGGTAAATTCAGGAAAAATTCAACTGCTGTTCAACATCTATCAGATCGGCTCGGTTTCAGGTGCCGTCATTATGAAGTTGCTTAGAATAAACGTGTGGAAAATTGTGGCAAAGGAACTCAACGCGGTAGCATATAGACACCACCGCCAACTAGTGGTCTGGTGGTGTAATTGCAGAGCGACACCAACGCAGAAGTATAAATGCTCACGACGGCGTCGGGCACTTGTAGTGGCAAAGCTGTGGGTTTGACGCCGAAGCAAAAATCGGCCTTTAGGCTCACACACACACACACACACACACACACACACACACACACACACACACACACACACACAGGGGAAACCTGTGCAAAGCTGCTAATGTGACGTTTAAGTTAACATATGTACAACAACAAAAACATGTCATGTGCAGCTTTTATCCTGCTTCCAATGTGTGAAAGTGTCTGTGACTGTGCGTGTGTGTGGGGGTGTGTGTGCATGTGTGTGTGTGTGTGTGTGTGTGTGTGTGCGCGCCCCCACCTCTCCGCGGAGCTGTCGGGCTCGATGAATCGTATGAGCGGAGGTGCAGACAGCGTCTCGGTGGCAAATATTCCCCCCTGAAGCTGGACGCCGAAGCCGTTGAGCGGGTCGCCCGTCAAGACGACCTCGCTGGTCTCCACGTGGACGACCTGGCCCCCCGGGCCCACCGAGCTGGACGCCAGGGACACTGCTCACACACACACACACACACACACACACACACGAGTGAGACCGGTCTCTTCCATCGTCCCTCTTCCCTCCAGCAGAAAAATGATTTCCTCCGACGCGCTGAGCTTACGGGAGCTTTTGTGCTCTTTCTTTCTCTGCCGCCGCTTGAGCAGCGAGTTGCGGGGGCTCATAGGCACCGCCGGCCTGGGCAAGGTGCTGGAGCTCTGGCTGCTGGGGCCCGACGTGGTCGTGGAGGCCGGCGAGAAACTGGCGGACACAAGAGCTGCGGGAAAAAAGAAACAGAAAAAGGGATGATGTGTATTGTTGGGACGAGACGAGAGCGATTGAAGAACTAATTAAACCTGAGAGGAGACGGAAAAAGGAGGAGAAATGAGTTTCTGCAACAGAAAAAAACAGTCATAAAGAGCAAACACAAACAGGTGCCGAGGAATCTGAATGTCTTTTCAGCATCTGGCTATTAAGCTTCCTGTAGCAACCTTATGTTATCATTATTGTTATAGTCCTATTATTATTACTATTGTTAGACATGCAATTAACCACTGTAAAAAATCCTCGATAAACTGGCAGGAAGGCTACATCTGAATATTTGGCCTTAAAACACTACGTGTCTTTTGGACAAGAAGTCGCACAAATATGAGTCCACGTTTCACCAACTGGTATTAAAACGTCGTAGATTCTTCGCTGCGCGTCGACCGAACCCGCCGGAGAGTGTGTCTCATCGGTCCGGGTTCACTCCGACGTGTGTGTGTGCGTGTGCGTGTGCGCCTTTTCCCGTGTCCTTACACTTGCAGTAGTCGAGGCTGTTGATGGTGTTGTTGTTGGAGGCCGTCCACGACTTGTTGAGAGTGGAGCTGGCGTTGCAGAGGGTGGAGTTCGGGGGGTGGCAGTAGTTCACGCAGGGGTCCCAGGAGTGGGGGTGGTCCGACTTCTGAACCTTCACTGGAAAACGCACACAGATGCGCATGCATGCACACACACACACACACACACACACACACACACACAATGAACTCAGGATTAACCTTAACTCGACCACCGCGTGTTCAAACGCTTCCCTGACTTTAACCTCAATGTTGTGCTAAAAGCCGAGTCTGAGCTCTACGATCGGCTAAGCGCGGGACTAGCTTATTTTGTTTGTATGTTTTTTGTTTTTCCCAGCCAGAAGGGACTTGGGTCCCTTCGGTTGCCCGTCCGATCCTCAACCTGTCCGAACGGTATGGAAATGATCCACTCGTGGAGGTGTGGTGATTCACCGCCGCTGAAGAACGGGCATCGGTGGTAAGAGTCAGGCAGGGATCACGCTTCAACAACTCCGGTGGAACCTCTTCCTGTGTAATTCCAGTGCGTCTGAGGAGCTACGTCTAATAAAGCTGTGTTATTGTGTTATTAATCTATTCGCCGTGCTGAATGTCAGGCTACAGAACTCTGGGTTCTCTGGCGTTCCACAGCACAGGCCTTGGGAGGGTTCTCTACACTTGGTTGTTGCAGGATTTGCCCCAATGCCTGTTACTCTCTCTGTCAGGACACCTTACGAGGAAATAATAATAATAATAACAATAAACTTTATTTATATAGCCCCTTTCATACAGGAAAGGCAGCTGAAAGCGCTTTAGAATAAAGAGGTGACATTAATAAGAACGGACATAAAGTGAACATTAAAAAAAACAGGGACCAAATGCAAAGTTATAACAATGAAAATGAATAAAAATAAAGTGAAGAGCATAATCAGAACGAGGATAAAACGCCACAGTCAAGGCGAAAAGAAATCATAAGAACAATTATAATGGAAATAACAGGAGCAGCCTTATAAACAAAGATAAAAGCAATAAATAAAAACAAATGGGAATGTAAGAGATGAAACGGGCTGAGGATAAAGTTACGAAAAGATGAAAAGTGTGAAATTAGCATCTGCCTTGAACGCAGCAGAGAGCGAGCACAGACCTGCGCAAGAGCTCGGGTAAAGAGACGGGTTTTAGACCTTCCTATACTTGGTAACGTGGCATCTACCGCGAGCTACAGGATAAAAGATACGATGAGATTGAACCGTTGAGCATTTCCTTCGTTTGTTGGCGTTTTTACCTCGGTGGTTGGCGCCACCTCGCTGCTGAGTTATCACCGCGGCGCAGAGCACATGTGGTGTTGGTTGAGTGGCCTGCGACTTCCAGAAAGATTTAAGGAAAGTGGTTAAAAACGTGTGACTATTACGGAGATTTAAAGAAACACCTGCAAAGCCAATCCGATGCGAGCATCCTCCAAAAAACACAAAAGAGCAAAAACGTTCACCCGTTTCGCACACATATTCATACAGCACGCACACACAGATGATAGACAGGGACCACTATCTTGCCCGAGGAAACTTCCACATCCGGAGCTGGAGGAGCCGGGGATCGAACCGCGACCTTCCGGATTTCGGACGACCCCCGCTCTACCTCCTGGGCCAAAGCCGCCCTTATTATTGCTATTTGCTAATGTTGTGCTTCAGCATATTTTACGGCATTGACTCATCTCACTGTCAGTTGATTAGATCTGCGTCACGGCGGCAACGAGCAGGCGACCGGAGGCGGAGAAATGCCGACGGTTCTGGTTTAAAAGGGACATTTCGCCTCAGACGCCAGGGAGGACGGTCGCGGCTAAAAAGCCCAACAACTGCACAGCTTCAGGCGTAATTTCTCCACACACACAAACACACACACACACAAACACACACACACACACGTCAACGCCTGAGCTGTCCTGCGCTGCTACATATTTCCAGCAGAACTTTTGTTTCCTCGTCACGTGACGCCGCCTTGCCCGAACCGAGGCCGTCGGCGGGAGGTGTGAGGGGCAGAGGTGCCGGCGGATCCAGGTCTGAGGGATGTGAAAAACATTTTCCTCGTCTAATCCTCCCCCAGGGAAAAAAATAAAATAAAATACATAAATAAAACAAAGCCATTATGTCTGGCGAAACACTCAGGAGAGATGGATCCACTGACAGGGAATGGCTGCAGTAAAACAGATGGATGTGTATGAGTAGGACACACACACACACACGCGCGCGCACACTTGTACACACACAAATACTCAGTCATACACGCACAAACACGCACCCATGCACACACAATAACACACAGGAACACATGCAAGACACATTACACATACTCAGCTATACTAACTCGCACACTGTACATGAGAGAAGATACATAAAGCAAATAGTGTTTGTGCTTTATCAAGACTCAGCAGCACTGATCAATGCTGCAATAACACTGACACCAAGTCAAAGTCACACACACACACCCACACACACACACCCACACACACACACACACACACACACACACACACACACACACACAGGCTGCACAACTGCAAAACCTTTAATCAGTGTCTATTAATAAAGCAGTGGCAAGGAGGCCGCAAGGTCCACTGCAAGGCCATCGGTGTGTTGAGCCTGACCACTTCGTAACGCACGCACGCACGCACAAAAATACGCATACGCAGACACACACACACACACACATGCACGCACGCATACGCACGCACACACACACACATACACACATACGCACATATATGCATAGGCACAGACACGTGCACACGCGCATACGCACGCATACACATATGTACACACACACGCAAACACATACGCACACACACGCACACACACATGGAGGTGGCATGATTAGAAGGACGAGACTAATGATGAGGATGTGAGGTGAGATGGCGACCTTTCCAGCATGTGTGTGTGTGAATGTGTGTGTGTTTTTGTGTGTGTTTTTGTGTGTGTGTGTTTGTGTGTGTGTGAGTTTGGGTGTGAGTGTGTGTGTGTGCGTGTTTGAGCGTCTGCCGTTCACGCGCGTAACTTCAAGCGCTTCCTTAAAAATGAAATTCATAGGTTTTCCGCCACTTCGAGCTGAAAAAGGAATCGTGATCGAGGGAAAAAAGGGAGGAGGAGGAGTAAAGGAGATAAAGGGATGAGAGAGGAGTGACGTCGGGGGGGGGGTCCTGTACTCAGTGGAGAGGAGAAGAAATCAGGAGGGGGGGGGCTCCTGACAGCTGTGGGGAGGTGTAATTACTTTAATTAAATACCTTCCTTGCCTTTTCGGCTCCTCGTCACTCTGCTTGTCTCTCAACCGTCACTCCTCTTTTCAACTTTGCCCCCTTCCTGTCCTCCCTATGCTGAGACGACCCCCCCGCCCCCCCACCCCTACCCCCCCCCCCCCCCCGCACAAACTCTACAGAAAGCAGCCTAAAGTAGAGGTTTGAGTCTAATTAAAGTCTAGAGTTTCTAGTATTTATTCTCGTCTTTCAGCCCTTTTCCTCTAATCCTGTCTCTCTCATACTCTCTCGAGTCTCTAATCAGGTCAGTGAAAGATGCAAAAATAAAAAGTAAAAAAACAAACAAACAAAAAAAACGTGTGCAGGCTTGTGTGTGTGTGAGTGTGTGTGTGTGTGTGTGTGCGTGCGTGTGACTTAAGTTAGTACAATACCGACAGCTTTATCATGTGCGCATTTGTTGGTTAGGCGTGTGTGATGGTGTCGTCGTACGTGTGTGTGTGTGTGTGGGTACTTGTCATATTTAAACCCCTCGGCGGTGACGCATTAACCTGGGATAATAAAGCAGTAGCTGGAAAATCAGCCCCCCCCCCCCCACGGTAAATCCACTGGCACTAATTCCGCTGCAGATGAAAAAAAAAAAAAAAGGCGTTGCTTGGCTACGGGTGAAGAAACGCTCCTTCGACTAATTAAGCCCAAAGTTGCTGTCGCAGCCAAAACAGTCCTCGAAACGGCGCCTTTCCTCGAGATTAGGCGGCTGGTGTAATGGCATCAAGATGAAGTGGGGGGGCTTTTTTTCCCCCTCTCTGAACTGCTAAATGTGTGAGAGGTGACTTAATTGGGGCAAAAATCCTAACACCCCCCCCCGTTCCCTAATTCAGTGTCATTTTTATCTGAAACGATCAACAGGGGAAATGAAGATTTAATGTGACTAGAAGTATTTATATCACTCGACTCTATTCTGCCGCCTTGGACATTTGTTATTCCTAATAGGGTGTCAACTGAAATGGGTTTTTTTGGGGGGGGGGTGATCACTTTCCTGGTTATTGGTCATCGTGGAGACGGATCCCTGGTATTTGGAACTGCCATGCATTTGTGGTGAAAGCGAAAATCGTGGTGTCACTGTTGGGAATGACACAGACCCCGACACCCGACGTGGGACGCCCGACGGTGGACGCCCGACGCGGGACGCCCGACAGTGGACGCCCGACGCGGGACACCTGATGCGCAATGCCCGACGTGCGACGACTGACGCGGCGCCCGGCTGTTTCCGTTATTTTTGTCCATCCCACTTGTACCGGCGGAGGCAAGCTAAGCGACAACAACATGTCTAGGCGAAGTCAACGGCGAAGGAGAAGCCTGAAACGAGACGCTACCGAACCGACCAATCACAGCTCCTGTGGACTGATTTGCTGAGGTGTGTAACTACATTTTTTGGAAGGTAATACGATAAAAAAAAAATTGATTTCCAATAATCGTATAAATACCAAATTCTGGAACCAATAATCGGTAATCGGTCAACCCGCTAAAGCTGATGACAGCAAACGCCGCCACCTAGAGGTAAGAAGATTCACTCATCGCTCATTCACTTCAGTACAAGGTGCTCCGGCCGCCTCCCCAGGTATTAGCCATAACATGTTATAGTATTGAACGTGTTCAGTGTGACAGATGATTAACAAGTAGCAGGTTAAATTACTTCCTTTCCAACTCAATTGTTTTTTGAGGTCGTTTTTGTTATTCCGTGTACAGTGAAATGCCTGAAGAAAGTGAAATCTCTGTTGGGCCCGATCTCAGTGGAAAACCCTCCCACCTCCAACTCGCATAAATCGACCCCGATCCCGACTGGGACTGTGCGGCGCCAGGCCCCGCTCCGACACAACCCCGGATCGCGATCCGAGACGCGGTCGACGCGAGCCGATCCGCGACGGCGAGCGGACGGCAGCCCCGGCAGCAAATGAGCTACCGCTTAACAAGCCATCACCGTGGAGAGGGGTAATAACAATGATGTTGTCCTCAGAAGGAATGGAAAGTCGTAGAAACTGATTCCAGAAATGTGTTATTCATATGGTTGGAAGACTAATTTATAGCCTTATTTTCTCCTCCGGCGCTGACGATAAAACACAATCCAATCCAGCTCTTCAGAACCGGCGAAGACATCCGCGTTACAGCCATGATGGAGTGCGGATGGATCTGGGACCACATATAACGTGTTGTAATAAAGCCACAGACGATTCACTGAAAACAGAGGGGCCGTATATTCAGTGCTCTCTGGCCTGGACGGCGCTATGTGAAGCCAAGGTTTTATTTTAGTGATGAGTTCTTTTCTCCGGCTGGGGGGAGAAAATTCCGGAGCCAAAAGTGACGTAAAAAAAAGAAAACTGGAGGGAGGACCGAGCGGAGCTGCAGCCGGACGGCGGCGTCCGGCCATGACGTGACGGTGGAACCTGTTGGGAGGCGCCGAACGCCAAAAAATTCAACACCACGCAGCTGCTGAAGCTGCGTTGATGCGACGTCCAGGAACAGAACCGCTGGAAAAAAGAATTTGGGGGGGGGGGCAGGCTCGGGTCAGACACACAAAGATGTACAAACACACACACACACACAGACACACACACACACACACACACACACACACACACACACACACACACACACACATGCGCAGCGAGCTGTGTAACCACTCATCTGACATGACGCGGCCGTGGAGCGTTAACAGCTGCCATGGAGGACGACGCAATCTGTGAAAAGGCGAAAACAACAACCCGAACTCGACTTTGGCCACATTACTAAACACACACACACACACACACACACACACACACACCATCTGGCTGGCGACGCTGCACACACCATAAAACAGCGTGAGTAAAGCATCCAGACGCCTTTGACTTTGTGTTAATTTTTTTTCTCATTGATACAGTGATAAACCCTTATTTTCCTTATTTAATTTCATCATGTCGCTTCCGCGTTTCACATCTGCTCTGCTTCCCGCCAAACAACCTGGAAACGCACAGGTGAGATACGGGAATAATCCCATAACGACAGCTCGCCCTAAAATTCCCTCTCCGCGGGATCCAGACGCCTCCGTAAACGTGAGGTTAAAAAGGTCAGAGCTGTCGGCGACGCGCACTCGGGCACGTCGGCACGGCGACGAACTTCCACGCTCACGGGAGTCAAAACAACGCGTCTCGATCTGTTTCGGCGACAGTGAACCTGAGAGAAGCCTGAGGTCCTGCTGATAGCATTAGCATTAATATCCCCTAATGTAAAACCAAGAAAAAGGAAAAAAGGCCATTTTCCGGTTCCCTACAAAAAGCCTGTATCCGGAGATTAAATGAGCCGTATAATATTATTTTCAAGGCCAGTTAGTTCTTCTCAGAGATGCTGTTGATTTGCATGTGATTGGAGCTATAAATGTTCTGGGACAGTTTTTTCTGTTTGTTTTTTTTAACTAAAGTAGTTTATTATGCAACTTTTAAATAGTTTATTTTCTGTCTGTCTGTGCGTGGAATGCTGGCGTCCGCGGGACACAGGAACCGCCCCCCCCCCCGTGTAAAGCGACACCCCGCCCACCTGTGTCGTGCTGCTTCCCCGCCAGCCTCGTCTGATGGGACGGCAGTATCTCCAGCTTGACCAGCTCCGTCGTGCTGGCCAGGAGCTGCGTCGCCTCCAGGACGGTGCAGTGCTCCGTCGAGGTCCCGTCGATGGACAGCAGGTGGTCGCCGCCGTGCAGCGCGCCGCACCTGGCAGGGCAGGCGGACGGGGAAAGGACAAAACAGCTGCTTCGACTTCAAGAGATACCTTTAAAAAAGATGCATTTCTGACCACGTGGGGGCCGGATGCGACGCCCCCCCCCACCCCAGACAAGCCAATCAGCTGACTGAAGTTATTATGGGGTCTGTTTTGAGCCCTGACAACAAAGTTCAAGGGCTTCGTGTAAATTTTAGATCCAGGGGTAATATCCTGTCCCCTTCCTTGACTGTGGTGGTTATTGGGCTGGACACAGCCTCTGTGTGTGTGTGTGTGTGTGTGTGTGTGTGTGTGTGTGTGTGTGTGTGTCAGAGACAGGATTTTACACAGTAACGCAATTGCACAGATAAGTCGGCAGCCAAGATGCACATCAACGACATTTATATCAGCCGAGCAAATAACACATTATCGTTGCCCTGGTTTTTGGCTCCTGTGACTATGGTCTCACATGAAGTTTTGAGAAGTCATGCAGATTGCTGTGTTATTAATGCACTAACCCACTTAGTGTCATCGTATCACATTCAGTGTATCTGTTATAAACCACTGTCTTTCTGCGGCCTTGCATTTGAGTGTTTGTGTGTGTGTGTGTGTGTGTGTGTGTGTGCACCTGTCCACCACGCTGCCAGGTTTCACCCGGTCGATGACGATGACCTGCTTGTTTCGATGATTGGCCGACGTCAGCGTGATGCCCAGCGTCGCCCCCGGCGACTTGGCGATTTCTACCAATAGCGGCCCGGAGGCGTTCGCTACCGTGTCTCATTGGGAAAAAAAAAAAAGTGATTTTAATTTTAATCTTATTTTTTCTCTCTTTACTGCGAACTGATGCTCCTTTGCAGATGAACTGACAACAACAATCAAATAGCGGAGCATTTTTCAAACTCTGTATCGAAAACATTAAGCCCGTATAAATCACCTGATGCGACGACCAGAGATTCTTTGCAATGAATTCTGGGTGAGGTAAATTGATCAGTTTTACTTGGCAGAGAAATGCCAACAAATCAAAAAAAAAATGTAACAAAATCCATTTTTTAATTTCGGTTGCAAAGGTCTAGAAACTGTCGCCCCCGTAGATAATTGGTGTCTGAGTCTGGCTTGTGCGTGTATTGTTTGTGTGTGTGTGTGGGCGTGTTAGTGTGTGTGTGTGCGTGTGTGTATGGGGGGGGGCACGGTCGGTCCCTCACCCATGATCGTGACGTCGTACTCGATCTGGAACAGGGCCTCCTGGCCGCACTGGGCCAGCACGATGAGGGCGTCGCTGTGGTTGGCGTTGTGCAGCGGGACGCCGTCCACGCTGAGGAGGCGATCGCCGGGTCGCAGCGTGCCCTCCCTGGAAGTGGACACACACACACACACACAGACACACACACACACACGAGAGGTCAGCGATGATGTTAGAGGACGAAACCTCAAGAAGGACAATAAGCCCCAGACCTTGTTGACCCCCGCCCCCCCCGCCCCACACACACACACCTTCCTCTCCCAACCCCTCCCCCCTCTTCCTCCCGAACTCCTTTTCCCAACGCTCCCTCCTGCCCCCGGTCGATCCGCTTCGAGCTCGGACCGCGTGTGACACGATACACTTCACAGTATGATGTGTTGAAAACTGATCCCGAGAAACAAAAGACGAACCCACAGAGGTAAACTCTCTTTTCAACCACCCCTCTGTAATTCATCCTCCTTTCTTCCATCCTTCTTTTGCCTTTGCTCCAGCTCTAATTCCTTCATCTTACTCATTTCCTTGTGTCGTACGAGCGTCTTTCTTCCTTTCTCTTTCTCCTTCCACCTCTCCTCCCTGCTGCCGTCCATCCTTACCGCCCCCCCTCCGCCCTCTCGCCTGCCCTGACCCTGAAAGGCTCGTTCCCCCTTTAGTTAGGATGGAGGACAAACGCTGGGGTGGCCGCCGTCACGGGGCCGCGTGCCGCCGGCGACGTCCCGCGGTTCAAAATCCTCGGATGGAACTTCACGTTGTGGGATTCGGTTTTATTTAAATTAGGGTCATATCCCTTCGGTCAACAGAAAAACACATTTAGAGACTGGATACTTGATATCGTAGAGGCGAAATGGTTTTTGGTTTTTGTTTTTCCCAGGCAATTATTTATTTCCCTCTTTAAAAGTGGGAAATGCAGCATTTTTAATTTTTCATGCAAAAACAAGGGGAAGCATTAGTAGATAAATGCATTTCTTTTTGTGAGTGTGAGTAATGCGGAGCTGTCGCCGTAGCATTCAGGAGAAGAACGACCACAACAGGGGCTTTCTTTTGTTTTTTTAAACAACAATGTTGTTGCTGTGCCGAAACCGAAAAGGCCTCATCACAGTGGCGATTAGGTCACGACGGCTGTTTCGCCTCCGGATCCACCACGCGGATGGAGCCAAGGTGGTTAAAAGCCGACGTTATTGATCCGTTGTTTTGGTCCATTTTAAGGATCTCGCTTAAGAAAATGATGCGTCAGACATCAAAATATGATGTTTGATGTCATTCGCTTTGGACCACTCTCCGGACGAATAAGAAACAAAAATGCATGTACATTAACGGCGCCCAACCAGCGGCTGTTGTTTTAAGAGCGAGGGGTTTGGATGGAACCGTGTTTTAGTTTGGATTTTCCCTTTAAAAACAAAACAAGCTCTGATTCAAGTTCCCGGTTGAAATGAACCCATCTTAAGGACGTCGCTGAGGTTTAGCCTCCTCTAAGGCCCGCGAGGCTCGCTCTCTCGCTCCCTCTCTCTCTCTCTCTGTTTCGAATAACGATGCAGTGAGAGCGGTTTCATTTTGGTCCTTAAAAAAAAAAAAAGGGAAAAAAACCCACCACAGTCTCTGGCTTTAAATTTAATTCCCACTGGGTAATGCTAAAAATGTAGGCACTCCTGGGACCGCATGGTGCCGTGGATTAAGTCTCTCTCCAACTGGCATTTGAATGGGATATAAAGCGGCATGAATATCTCATTCGCTTTCCCCTGGACTGACCCACATTTCAGGACGTTTTTTTTTCTCTCCTTCTTTTTTTCCTCTTTGGAACGGTGTTGGATGAGCCTCGGGGAGAAATAACTCAACGGCGAGATAGAGTTTAATCTCGGCTTCGATCCGCGGCCCCCGTCGGTCCATGCACGTCGACCTGCGGAGGTTTGCTTGGGTCCGCGTGCGAAGCGTTCGGGTGGATTTCAAATAAAACGCCTCGCTCTGCACGCGGGGTTTTACTGTGCACTCACGCACCTATGGGTCAGCGTGAAGGTCGAGCAAACTGACGGCTGACGTCAAACCGCTGCTTTTGGTCGTTCTGCGATTCATTTTGACTAAAACATATAATGGATGACAGCCCAGAGATGGTGTCAAAGATTTTTTCTAATATATATTTTTTTCCTTCGTCAGATGGTCGCTGCCGGAACAAAAATAGCGCCTCACAGTTCTTAAGTCTGCCATCGACCGATTGAAGCCGCTAAGCGATCAGAGAAGTGGGTTACGCTTTATTTCTGTAATCTCCTCCCGTCTTAGCTGCGTTGACACCGCGGGAACAGCCAAGTCAATCAAAAGTCGAAAGCGGCGCCTGATCTATTTTTCTTAAATAATAATAATAAATATTATTATTATTATGTTCTTTTTTTTCAAGCAGCGGGATTTTTGGTGATATTAACACAGATGGGTGGAAATTAAAGGGAAATAAAAACCATCGACATAAAGTGGTTTCGGGGTAATTACTCCACCACGAGCCTCCCCAACGGCCTCAGTGCTCCACCGCTGAGCCCAGCTGAAGCGACGAACGCTGTTCTTCCACAAGCTGTTCCCGGATTCGCCGTTCTGATGGTGGTGGATGGCACTTTTTCCACACGTCGCTCCGAAACCTGTCACAGGCATTTAGGCAGGGCGGCGTTGGGGTTTCTCCACGCGTCTATCTCAGGTGTTTGTCCTTTTATTTGTCACCTGTCTCTGTTTTATGCTGCCAAGTTTACTCTTGAGGTGGTTTTATAAAAAGAAAAAAAATGGTAGTCTTCCTGTTTGGTTTCATTACTGTGGTACTTTTTTGACAGCGTTGCTCAGAGAAAAAGTACAAGTGCAAGTTACTGCTACTATTATTAGTGTCACTGTTAATTCCATGGTGTCAGGCACAGTATTCTCATGTTTTTTAAAAACTGTAAATTTCTGTGACACATATCCAAAGTTAATCCCCTAAGAATAGTTTGTTAATCAAGACGTTGATTTGCTCCAAAATTTTAGAGGAACGAATTTTTAGGTCGACTGTTACACTCAAACACAAAGGGATTCAATTATTTGGGCTAAATTGGGGTTTAAATTACTTTTGGAAAAGGTATTGGTGCAACTATAAAGAGTAACAGTCTAGACCTGCTCCGTACGAAAAGTGCCCTGAGATAACCTCAGTTATTATTTGGCGCGATATGATTAAAGATGAATTGAATTGAATCAAATGTTTTTGCTTCAGTGACATTTTGCTCATGTTTCTGCTTCATTTAATGTAAAAACAAAAACAAAAACAAAAACCAAAACCTCTGTGTTGTGTCCACATGAGCCAGATTCTGTTGTACACATTACAATAATAATATACTTTAAATTATCCTCAGTACAAATTAGTTTACATGAGATCAGCCTCAGATGACCCTCAAATTAAACCCGGATAATAAACCAATATTATCAAATCATTAACACTGAATTACTGACAGTCATATTCTAAAATAAGCTTTATCTCTGATTGCTATCCTCCTGGCTGATGGGAAAACAGTTTCAGTGGCTTTTTTTTAATGCAGCAGACATTACAGTCATTAATTTCCACGCTGCATTATTCATTGCAGTTCATGACACTGCTTGTTTTCTAACTTGACTCCAGGCCTTTAAGTTAAATTTAGCTAAATCTATATATTGTACATTCTTCAGGATCCATTTTCAGCTTCCACTCGACCCAAAGATGAGCATGAAGCTAAGGGGGCTCCTCAGTTTCTTATAAAAAAAAATTGGTTATAACTCTTTATCTGAGCGTTTTTGTTCAATGTTAATTGCGTCAGAGTTTAGTCAGTTCCCCCTGTGTGTTTTGTATGGAAGAGCTTGTGTGTATAAACCATCCCCATGCGTAGTGATGGAAATGAAGCCTCATTGAAGCCTGATCGAAATATTCCCCCACTTAAGAAAACATAAGTGAGTCTGTTGTCCCCTTATCAATCACAATATTCAAAAAGAGGGAATTGCCATGTCAACCACTGATACCCTGCCTGATGTTAAACCATCCAAACAGCACCAAGTCCAAAGGTCCGGAGTTTTTAACTTACATGGTAATTAATTAGGACTGGCACCTCACGAATGGGCAAACGTGAAAAGGGAAGTACCACAGTCTGATGTATTAAAATGTTTTATAATTGCATTTTTGGTCATCAGTGTAAATGTGGAAATTTACAGTGCATTTGTTTTATGTAACTGCTCAGCCCTGTGTCACGATACTTGTGTTTGCCACTTGGTTTCCAACATTACAATTAATTTTTTTTGTAATTTATTGGACTGTCATTTTTTTCTCCTTGCAAAAATGAATATGAGGTCTGAGTTTCCATGGATGCTGCTCTTTTCTCTGTCTGTTACATTTACTTCTCTATCGAACCTTTTATAGAAACTTATTCCAGACAGAGCGGAAATGTAAAGAAAGAAAAAAAATGCACTGTTTCCTTTGCAGGAGGCTGTTTTTCCCAGGAGGATTTCAACTAGTTGGAATTTATGCTCTGGATCTACAGAAGGTTGATTCTCTGTTGCGTTACAGCATTTAAACAGTCGGAAATCTGATGTTCACATGAAAATGTCGTGGATTATCACTTAAACATGAAGGCTGAGACAGACATATGGTGACAGCATTGAAGGGATATGAGGTGATCCATGACGCCACAGCTATGAGCAGCACATAACTGTCAACATACCGGTGACGGTCACAAGGAATGACACCGTCATCCTAGGGGTTTATTGCGAGACGACGCAGACAAATCTCCCAGACTCCTGACTTGTGACGTGCCGCTGTTAGTTTTAACTCAATGGAGACCAGTGTTCATCTGGCTTTTATTTTTCCTAGACATCACTGAACCTTATAAATGCTAAAGTCTGTCGCCCACAGACTGAGTGAGTGAGTGAGTTAGTGACTGACTGACTGAGGAAGTTTCATCAACGGGGAAACTCCAGCCCGAGCGCTGAAGTTTCCCCGTTGCTCTGTCAAAACGAACTGGCACAAGAAGTCTATTACATCAGGTGGTGTTTACAGCAATTATTTGCCAATTTGGCGCTTTGTCGATAGATATACCAACTTTTCACACCTTTTCAGGGACATTACTTCACAAAACCCTTTAGCAACAAATCTAACCTCAGCTACGCTGCTGAGAAGAGTCAAGTGGGAAGTTGGGCTTTCCCTCCACAGGCAAACCTCTCCATGCGTTTCATTCAACTGACCACGCAGTAGCTATTATAGATGGAGTTTCTACCTTGCTCTCTGAGTGATTGCCCTTTTCATCCTCAAATAATTACTATCTCTGACTATTTATGTGTTTGTGTATTTGCTCCGATATGTTTCGGTGTAACTGTCTCGTTGTGTGTATGCATGTGGCTTTTGTGTTAGTTTGTCCATTTATGTGCATCTATGCAGTATGAGTATATACCTGTCTGCTGGGCCTCCCGGCCTTACGTAGGTGACCACCAGGGGGCGTGACCTGTGCCAGTCCTCCTGTGTTCCACCTGCAGGAGGATCAGAGCAAAGTTGATCACACTAAGCTCCTGGAATCACACGATTAGAACCATTCATATCCTCTATTTTAAGAAGACAAAAACTAAACAAAATGCTTCAAGCGGTTATTCCCTCAAACCTAGAAGGTGGGAGACAGTAACAAAACATGATTGTTGACTAGGTTCATGTTTTCTTTTAATCATAAAGGAAATTTTACCCTAACCTTAACTATGTAGTAGAAAAATAATCAAGCCTTGATTATATAATAATAAAATGCTCCTCTGATTAATTTGGCACAGTGTATTGTCTTAAAGCATGAGGACTTGCTCTGCAAAAATACAGCACGTTGACGAAAATTGATGCAACTGATCGTTGCTGCAACTGCCTGCCGATTTCGACAAGCGTAAAGACCCCACGAGTTGTTTGTTACACTCAATGGTGCAAAGCTCTGAAACTGATGGCTGTCAGGGATGGAAGGAATCAATCTGAAGTCGCGCGGCTTTCTTTAGAAATGGTCAGCAGAAAAATAAAGTACACGCAGTCCGTAGTTAATGGAATGAAACCTTCCAATCACCGTAGCCGCCCCGTTAACCATTAGTCACTCAGTGTGGCGTGTTAGATGAGCGGCATCCGAAAAAGAGAGGCTGTAATTTCATCTCTCTCCTTGATCTTTCTCCTTCTTTTACAGCTTCACTTAACTGTCTTTTTACCACACAAAGAAATGACGCAATGTCTCTATTTTTCAAAGACAGGAAAGAGTGATATTGCAACAGCCTCTGTGCTTGGTGTCAATCGTACTATTCTTATAGTCTGATTGGTAATCAGTTGATTTTATTGATGGTTACCTCTCATGACGAAACCAAAGCTGTTCCCCTCTTTGTGCAAACAGATGTCGATTGTCTTTGATATAACCCCTGAGGTGCTGTCTGGTGCTTTAAGACAGGGGAGACGGGGGAGACGGGGGAGAGGGAGGTGGAGAGAGAGAGAGATAAATTTATGACCATTAGTGAAGGAGAGAGAAAGATAATTCATACTCTTGCTGTTCCAATAGCATTTTCTAGAATAATTTGCTTCCATTGCTGATGCCATGGCAATAGAGAATATAGTTTTAATACAGAAAAACGAAAATGTATAAATTAGGAATTATACAGTAAATAAAGTACATTGAATTGTACCTGGAATCCAATCATGCAGTGTGAGATTTTAATTAAGGATACCTATGGTTGACTATTCTATTATCTTAAATGGGTATTTTGTGTGTGTGTTTGTGTGTGTTTAGGGAGCTGGATGATGCTTCAGTCAGACAATAAGCTCATCAAGTTCAGAACGCTATGTACTCTTTGTATTACCAGGTGTTAAGACTGAAAATAGCAGGGCGTTAAAACAGAATCGGGGATCCATTAACATGGGTATGTTGATGCAGCAGGTACCGGGGGATACTCATGGATCCATTACTCAACTTGACTATTTGTCAAGTTGAGTAATGGATCCGTGAGTTTAAAGGCTTTACACATGAGGGAACACCGCAAAGCGCTCAATGATACTATGACAAGGAAATATTTGGAAAGTTATCACAGCGACATTTGTCTTATCCCTGCGATCACCAGGGAAAAAGCAGAACTTTAGTGACAGGATGGCGACGCATTGCGTTTGGCAACCCTGTGAAATTTTGCTGCATTAGGATCCTGGCTGCACCAACAGTAATCTTGCTGAGAAAAAGGGGATGGGGGGTGGATGACGGGGGGTCAGTCCAGAATCCTGGGAATTACATTCACGTCAGATGATTATGCATCTCCTGATTTACATCCGACGCCAAAATTCAGTGCCAACGCAGAAAAACTATGAATGTGGAGGTCTGGGTGGGGGACGGAGGTGTAGCCAGTCTGACGCTAATGCAGGGGAACTATTTATTAAATGCAATCAGCATCTTTCTCCATCCATAGCCAAGTGTTTAGTGGTCCAGAACCACAGTCTTTCCCTAGCCTGTCTTTGAATGAACTACAGTGTTTTGCAGAACTGTCAAGTATCGACCTCCAACCTAATGTTGGACTGGACACAGACTGACTGGGAAATTACCTCGTGACCCTAAAATCCATCCAAAGGCCAATCTATGCTTCTGTGTCGAACCTATGCTGTAGCCACCATAATGGGCGAGACTTAGACTTAGACTCCGCTTTATTGTCACTCTGCAATTACATCGCAAAACCACTAGTGGGTGGCGATGTGTTTATACTATTGTGTTGACAGTTTCTTCGCGACTGTTATCCAAGAATTTTTCTGCACACTTAGAAAAAGCGGTGACCGAGACTGAGCGTGTGTTGGAGGATTTCGAGCTGATAGATGCTGCACAGCAGTTGGTTGAATTCACTGAAAGAAGACGTCAAAGGAGACGGTTTGTCCGAAAGCAAATGTGAGGTTGGAAATTTTGAAATACCAAGCCGACCAATCATTGGTCTTCCACATCGCCTCTACACAATAGTTACCTTTTTTGGGAGTCGCACGTCAAACTTTGTCATAGGTTCGACCCAGAAGCATAAATTAGCCTTAACAGTATATGGCGTTCAATTAATACGTACCCGTGGGGGGCAGTTCATACTCCACCTCCAGCAGAACTCTCTCTCCGACGTTCTTCAGTAAGCTGATGATCTCTTCGTGCCGCAGTTTGGTCAGATTGATGCCGTTCACCGACTTGATGTAGTCGCCGACGTTTAGCTGGTCGCTCCTGCAGCAGAGGAGGGATGAAGGGATGTCAAAGCTCGAGGAACGGACACTGGGTTTAATCTCAACCAGATCAAAATGATCAGATGTACACTGCTATGCAAATGTGGCAGGTTGTTTTCTTGTTTTTCAAACTCCATGTGATGCAACTTGGACGCATCTTCAGTGATGAACCCGGGGTCATTGAGTGTTTCGGGTCTCTGACCATCGGACACCCTCACCCGGGCGACCTGGCCGGGGTTGATCGGTCCCCCGACTTGTTACCAAGCAGGGAGCTCCACCATGAATCGCCCCTCTTGATCAACATCCACCTCGATGCTTAATGCTTAACCTTGTGCCTTTTTATTTTTCTCATACCAAAAGTCAAAAAAGTCTAAAGGCATTTAATCCTCATCTTCTTCTTCGGTTGTGCCAGTGTTTCACCCACCTGGCCGCCAGTCCTCCGGGCCGCAGGTTGGACACCCGTGGTTTCCCGTCCTTGTCTGTTCCTCCTGAGATGGTGAGGCCAAGCGTGCTGCCTTCTTTCTTCACCAGCTCCACCATGGTTACCCCCCGCAGAGCTTCTAAGCAAAAACACACACACACATAAAGACAAATACACACACACACACACACACACACACACGACCACACACACACAAAAACCGGCAAAGAGAAGGACGTGCCCACACACACATACACCCAGATATGTACGAAGACATATACACACACATATTTGAACACACAAAATACAGCAGAGAGATAAGCGGTTAGTGGCTGCCCTCTGTCCATCCTGATGCCCGGATTAAAGCGAAGCCGAGATACAGGAAAGATAAACTAAAAGGCTTTTGCCACCGTGTGTCCTTGAGTGAGACGCTGATCCCCCATCGGCTCGATATGAGAGAATCAGCTGAAGCGACTAAAACGTAAAAACGTGAAGGTCAGATGAGACGGGGCGCCGCTTGATGAGAATTAACAAAGCCTCATTGTTTTCTCGCAGACGCTCCACTTGGGAAGTTCCCGGCGGTGATGGAAAGCCCCCCCCCGAAAGGTCGAATCGCATCGGCGGTAACGGCAAATATGTACAAGTAGTCCCAGAGCTCTTCAAAGTAAATCATGCAAATTCAATCGCATTTTCTAGGATGGAAAACACCATTAAAAGCAAAAAATAATAATATATTTTGCATATATTTAGACTATAGTTTTACTTTACGCTGCATATGACTTTCTTTGTTTCACTGTAGAGACTGTTTTCAATTTGAGATGCTTACATTAAAAAGTTCAATAAGGGTGAGAACCACTTTAGAGGCTTTTAATGTCAACTATGTGACGCTGAAACTCTCCAGAAAAGCATTTATACTAACATTAGAATAACACTACAACTTTGGGATGAATTTAACTTCGATTGAAATCAGATCGGCCATCAGATTGAAGCAAAGCACAATCGGCACGAGGGAAGACTGTAATTCCACTTCTGTTGATTGAATATAAACACTCTGATTGACCTTTATTGCCACGACAAACAGTAAATGAATAAAATCAAGATTAAATGTGCTTGCTCTGTACCAGGGAGTTCGGTAATGTAATTCATATACTTCTGGGCCATGGTATATACTTAAACTGTACATGCACTGAATATGTGTTTTATTAATACTATCATCATTATCTGTATTTCTGAATTGTATGTCTTGGCTTTGGTTTCTTGATGACAGTGCCTTGTACGAGGGATCTTCCAGGTCATGCTTTACCGTCAATTATTTGGCATTTTATGACTAGAAAAATGATTCAGTCCACTTCTTCCAGGATGGAGATTATAATACAGTTTTACATACAGGTTTTTTTTTAGGTGGAGAGAAATGAGAGCCTCTGTGAATTCAACAATGGACGGTTGAAAAAAACAGCGATCAAAATCAATCCTGCAGGACCGTAGATATTGTCTTTTTTAATTGAACACGTTGCTTGCATTACCCATGATGCAACTCAACTTTTGACAGCTATCAGAGATTTTGGGGGGGGGGGGCATTACGATAGTAGCGGATGATTTAGGCTCGAGCCTCTTGCCTCGAGCAGTGATGAGGAGCAGGGTCTACGGAGGATTGGAAAAGCTCACTTCTTTCCGACTCCAAACCCCCAGGTTTCTTTTTTTTTTTTTCTTTTTTTCCCCATTTTCAGATTTGTAATATTCAGCCCCGATTGTCACCGACTCAAGTGGCATCATCACAGGCAGTTTATCAGAAATCCCACAGCTCCTTCTGGAGACACCAAGGTCTTATCGTCTTTTTGTCCTATATGCAGTAGGAGTACTCCCCAAGACAAGTCCAATGATTTTTAGTATGTGAAATCACCTTCAGGTGTCTCATTAGGAGTTTTACATTTATGCTCACCAATCAGACATAAAATTAAAACCAGTTACCTGTTTTAAGGTGGTGGCTCAATAGTTGTCTTATTGTGGTAACAGGTTACTTGTACGTAATATATATCAATGTGTAAAGTTTTAAAAATGTTACTTTGGATGTTCTGAGCAAAATCCAGACTTTGAGACCATGTGGTGAATGAAAATGTATAGTATATCTGAAAAATATCACATAAAACAGCCTTTAAAACGATTATTAATATAAAATACTTATAATGAAATACATCAGGAAATCTAGACTACTGAAATACTTTGAGTCAGTCTTTAACAGCCCTTCACTGAACCCGCTGCAGGGCACTCTCTGTGGACTCTGAAAACAACGATCAAGGAACGGCGGAAAACTAATTCTACCACAGGGCGAGAAAACTATTGTATGGGGCTACAGTATATTCCCCAAACACTTAATTAAACTACTGTATAAACTAAGGCATCACATTATTCAGGAAAAATAAATAAATGAAATCGCACCTAACCTCTTTTCTGACAGCGATTAACCACTGTAGGCCGACCGTTTCCCGGGCCTGGGTCAAGGTTTCCTGAGGTAAACAACTTAATGGGTTGGCTTGGGAGAGATGCCAGTTCAGGTCACCTGAGTCCATCTTCCGCGTTCAAAGCTGGAGCTCATGAATAAAGCTCAGAAAGAAAGGCTGGTTTCCTCATCGCTAGCTGCTATTTGATATTTCTGGGCACCGAACACACGGCCGCTAGCTATGCTAAACAATGGCATGAAGGGAAAATAAACTGTATTCTTCTTTTTATACAGTGGTGACATGATTGCAGACTGATGCAGAGCCTTAGAATAACAGAGACCATGTGAGAGTTTACTTCTTCTCTAAACAGTGTCCCCGCTAGGAGAAGAGAATCCATCACAGACCAGAGAGGTTCAGACAGAAATTGAGGCGCACCAATAGGTTTAGTCTTTGCTAATAGTTGATAAAAGAAAACGGAAAAATTCCACATTTTGGAAAATACGACTAATCACTCTCTTGCTGAAAAGCAGAAGAGATGATTGATACCTTGTGCAAGTCTTGAAGTATTAAGCTACTATCAGTAGCTGGCAAACTGGGGACGAGTGGCTAGGCAGAGACCAGCTGAGACTCCAGGAAGAAACTGGTCCTGGCCAAGAAATAGTTTTGCACAGCATTTATATCTTTAATATACATGAATGAGAGTTGGTGCAAATTTTCTTTAAGTCAAGCCAAGAAGGACTTTTAAAAACTTAGTTTGAAACTGCGAAGCGAAGGAATAAATAATACAGTGAATCAGAATCCATCAGTGCTTTACAAAAATGAAAGAATAGTGTCTACAGGTAATTCTTTCGGCAGCGGCAGGGGACAGACCGAATCCAGGTTTCCCTTCGGCCTTCGGGCCTAATGTAGCCTCATGTGCCGGCTGCTGTCAAACAGGAGACTTGTAAACCTGTGGATCGTCCCCCTGATCCCTGCTGCCCGTTGAATTCAGAGAGACTGGCCGCTACAGTTCGCTCAGGCAGGGCCGATGGCGGGGAAGCCCAGAATCCACGTCATGGAGGTGGTAAGAAACTTAAAGAGGACCCGGGTTTATCTTAATGTTAGAATGACCATGTGGATCATGGTGACGATTGAAGTCGCTCGAGTCTACAGAAGGTTAAAGATCAGACTCAGTGTTTAGGGAGTGAAAAATGCTAATGTGCATCACCCAAATGCAATTATCACATAAGAAATCAAATATAACAATATGCAAATATTTCATGGGTATAAATGTAGCAATAATGACATTAACTTGTACAGTACAAAGCAAATTTAAGAATTTCTGGGTTCAAGGCTTTTAGCCTGAAGTGGCCAAGAGAAACCTGTGCAAAAAGAGCAAGATGGTAAAGATTTCATAAGTAAAATAAAACCTTTGAGCTGTCTCTACACACTTTGTATCATCGCCATTTAGATGTATACACACACACACATACACACACACACACAGGTAACAGGAACCACTGAGACGGTACTGAAGATAAATAGGTATCTCTCATTCAGTCTCCACATCCTCCATGCACACTCCAGCAGAGCCACACACACACACAGACACACACACACGTGCACACACACAGACACACACACACTCAGAGTAGAGGTGAGATGAGGCTTTGGTGTGATAGATGGCTAGATTAGGTAAATCCCTCAGGCGACATTTAGGATCAGTGGGGTGCTACACACCATTGTTATCTAGTATTACAACGCACACGTACACATTCTCACACACAAACGCACACCTCACAAACACACACAAACACACATTATCTGCAGAAAGGCAGTTGTTCATTTATTAATCCTTGCGCTCTTCATATTTGCATAAAAGCACTAAAGCTTTTACAAATGTACTTTGATGCCGTGAACATCATTGGAGCTGATTCCATCACAAAATGAGTTTTTTCCCCCCGGAGATGCAGAAGTGACCGAGTTGGGGACTCGGTGCATTTTTATCTGCCTCTTTATTATGATGCTCGGGGAACGTGGCTATGAAAAGATTGTTACTGTAAACTACAACAAGGAAATAGTGAGAATCGACAGCGTTGTGGCTTCGGGAGGCAAGTGAAACAAATGCTCGGTTGTGAAACCCGGCGAAAAAACAAGGGAGGGCTGGAAACCAAGGGTGTAGCAGAGTACGAGCCACAGACCGATAGAGAGACAAGGTGGTGGAAGAGAGGAGGAAACAGACAAAGAGTAGGACGGAGGACGGAGCATGTGAACAAAGTAAAAAAATAACAAGGTAAGGAAAGAGAAAAACTGATAAAGGAGAAGGACTGAAACGGGAGAATCGATGTTAGAAAGAAGGTGACAAAGACCGTGCAAAGGCAAAAGGAAAGATGAGACACAGAAAGAAAGAAATCACAAAAACATAAATAATAATGGTTAATTATGAAAGTTCAGTCACTGCTGTGGGGCGATTGTCTCGCTGCTCTTACAAAATGGTTGCAGAGCAAAGCAGAGAAAACCAAAAACCTAATTCTCCCGCTGCCATCATTTGTTTTCGGTGACACCGTGCACCAATCTGAAATAGCAGCGGCCGTTGAGGGTCCAGCACAGAAAACCCGCAGCAACATAACTGGACCTGACGCGTGACTTTTTCATCCGACAGATCTCGCTCCCAGCTTCACGGCGATGGCGACACGGCGGATTGCAAACTCCTTTCATTCACCTGCAGGAGAATCTGCAACCACAGGCGGAGTGGACGGACCTTCGTGCGCTCGACATGATTTTTCAAGAAAATAAAACCTTAATAATACTTAATAATACCTTTGATCCTCTGCTTCTGAGTCACAGGAGTTTTTGAATCTTCTTGCTTTCTTACGGCGATACATTACCCGCTTAACGTGACGTTGGGGTTTGATGTTTGAATGCAGGGTCATTTGAACATCAACAACAACACCATAATAACTGGGAAGAGAAAGGGACACTTGTCCAATTACAGGTTCCCAAGAGGAATTTTTTTAGGAAGGGGAAAGGAGGGGGGTGTCCTCTTGAAAACAATCAATTAGAAAGGATCGCGAATGTGCCTGTTTTTACGATAAATGCCTATCGTGGCGCTAATATTATCTTATTATAGAATTCGAGTTCGCACGGAACGTGTCCGTCCGCAGACGAGCTGCGGCCTCTCAGTCGTCGGGCCGCCGCTTCTGCACGAAGCCCCTCGGAATCTGACGGCGGACTAGACAGGAAATGACCCAGGTGGATGGGGAGACGCTGCTTTCTACTAAAGTCTCAGGCTAATTAAGCAAACAGCTGTCGTCGCCAAGATCTGGTCAAGGCGTTGGAGGGAAATTACAACGAGAGATCATCATGAGGGTTCAGTGTGTAGATGACACTGTTTACAGATAGATAGATAGATAGATAGATAGATAGATAGATAGATAGATAGATAGATAGATAGGTAGGTAGGTAGATAGATAGATAGATAGATAGATAGATAGATAGATAGATAGATAGATAGATAGATAGATAGATAGATAGATAGATAGGTAGATAGATAGATAGATAGAAGTGGGACATACCTGGGATGCTGTGTCTTCTTGAGGCCATGGTTTGTTCTGGTCCAGAGATATCCTTTGTTTTTCCATAGGGTCCATCATCTAGAGAGAACAGAGAAACAGAAAAAAAAACCTTTTAAAGGTACATTTCTTTTCTTTTTTTTCTTTGGTTTAAACACCTTTTTATCCTGTTAATGTTGAAGCGGCAAAATCCTGACAGTGATAAAACAAACAATAAAAACCCCCAAAATAGTATATGTGACCTTACATATCAAAAATCATATGTTTTCTTAGGAGCAAAGCAGGAGATAGTAAGAGTTACTGAAGCTAAAGATATGGGTTAAAGATGAATGGTTTCCACCTCAGCATGAGGTGAAAGTGACGAGAGCTCATCAGAGAAGTGTAACAGATGTTTGAACTCTGGAACTGTGCCATGCATTTCATTTACAGCACAATACTATTCTTATTTTTTTTACCAAATATACAGCAGCTTCAACAAGAATCTGCTCCACGCTGATGCCATTGCGTGCACACTCGTTAGCGTGGTTCGCGCATGGGGACGCAGTGTTCTACTTAGCGCAGAAACCCACATCATTAGAGATGTCGGCTTTTTGTTCTGCTACCGAAGCTCCAGATGCAAAAGCAGGAAAAAAAAGAAAAGAGGATAAAAAAAAGTGCATCTGCCAACAGTCACTCGTCACCGAGTGCGTTTCATCTCCCTCTCAACCCGTGAATCACATCCTCCTCCTCTACGCAGCCCCCATCTTCTTGGAACAAGACATTATTCTCCTCAGCCCCCCACACATCAGTGCCGATGAACATGATAGATGCTATTAACTGTCTGTTTATTTGACGGATCCAGAAGTCGAGCATGAGTCTGATGAAAGCTGATCTGAGTCTGACAAGGCAGAGGAGAGCCTGAAATATCGAGTCTAGAGTTTGTTTATTCTAATTATTGTCTTTGTTTTTCTTAAATGTCCGATAAATCCCGGAGCTTCCTGTCCCGGCGAGCAGACGCAGCCACAGTGGGCCTCCCTGTGTTAAACGGCTGCAAAATGCTCTTGTTAATGCCGTTTTGGGGGCGTTTCCTTCCTGACAAGTCAAAGATTTGTAGGAATTGCACATAAATGCTACATGAATACCTGGAAAAACCTCCTTCATACATAATCTACTTAGCAGTACCACAAGTGCCACTGCAACCACCTGGTATACATTATACACTCTTGTAAGTCGATTATGTGTAATGGAGATTTTCCAGTGACAGTCAATGTATCTAGCTCTCGATGGTTTGATTCACTGATAGAGTCACGTCTAAAGTGTTGCTGAAGTTAGTCTCCACCCATGAGGGGAAGGAAGCCGTCACTGTTACATGTCACTGTGGGGGGGGGCATAAACTGTGTCAGGCAGACGGTTTATGGCAGAGCCCTGTGAGGATTTTAATGTTTGATAAGACAAAAATATCTGCTCTGTTCAGATCTCTCTCTGATGAGTTGACTGGAAAATGCTGCTGGAGACCTGCACGAGGTCATCACCTTCAAACTCTGACGCTAAACCACAAACCGTCCCATCAGTCGAGCAGCAAATCAATCGATCGATTGATCGATCGATCAATCAACCGACCGACCAACCGACCAACCAATCAACCGGTCATTCAACCAATCCACCGACCAATAAACCAACCAGCCAACCAACCAACTGATTGACTGACAACAAACCAACCAACCAAACAGTTAATCAGTCAATCGATCATGGACACATTTTAGAGGAACAAAGCAACGTCCAAATGAAAGAAATGGAGGGAATACGGCAAAGGCCAAAGAAAACAAATAGAAAATATCAACATGGATGGATGATATGACATTTGATTACATTAGGCCTTTACATCATATATTATATATTTTCCCTATAAATTGCATTTAATATCCACTGGAACTTAAAATACCCACCATAACTAAAAAAAAAAATCCTTAACAACCACAGCAGGTGCTCCAAATTTAAAAAGTTAGCTCTTTTTCCCAACTCATAAAAACTCCCACAGTTATCATTTTCCTTTTCCTGCAGCTGGTGGAAGCCGGCAAGATTCTGACAATTACAGGGGAGGTTTTTTTTTTTTTTTGACGCAATGTCATGAATGTGAATCAGATGAAACCAAGCTGAGAAAAAATAAACTGAACATCAGGGCTGCGGATTCAGCAGTACAGCTGTGAATCTGCACCTCTGTCGCTCGCCTGTAGGCGGTGCACAACAGCACCGCCTACAGGCGAGCAGGGTGACGGCCTCTCGTATTTGACACATCTGCAAACAATTTGCTACCATTGCTTTTTTTTAATTTAATTTTTTTACTTTGTAGTCGCAGGGTTAAATCTGTTTTGAATGTGAATTTCTACTTACTGAGGACAAGGACAAAGGGAGGCTGTAGGAAAAATAAAAACAAGTGTGGGATGAGAGAAAAACCTACAGTAGCTACAGTATAATGTTCTTTCTTTCTTTGTCTGAAGGGGCAATATTGATATCTATCATCCCCTTTTATATGTTTAAACTTAACAATGGTCTAATAGAGAGTTTGGGTGGAGAGACACTATGAATATTCTTCTTAATAATTCTCTTATTTTTCATCTTTTTAGTTTCCAGGGAGGATATATATATATTTATTTACTTATTTTATTTTTGTCTTGAGCAATTTGAGATTGTAATGTACATATTCTAAAGTCTCATCAGTGATCTATAAAAGGATACTGTTTCGCTAACCCGCAGTCTTTAACGGAGTTTGACAGCCGCCGTGAGAGTGGAGCCGGGGCTGTTGTTGTCGGAGCTCTGAGGGGAGAGGATGTGTCCTACTTTATAAACCTCTGCTCCATCGGAGGGGTGGGACGCCTTTAACAATTCACGAGCCACTTCTCGACTACTCTCGTACCCTGATCCAGAAGTGTCATAAAGTTGCATTATAACGAGGGACAATTACGCCGCGGCTTAAACGTAAACGTGCCACGCTTAACTTGCAGAATCATTATATTTACAAATATATATTTATATATTTTTAAATGCTTTCCAGGACCCAAAAGCAGCATTTTAAACCAGCTTACTATCATCAACAGAGCCAAGAAATCAGGGAGGATTTTAAAATTCCCAGTGTCCAGTGTCGTGCTTTTAATTCTCCTTTATATTACATCCATACTCTCTGTTGCTTTCAAGTCTCAGCTTCACTGAGCTAAAAATTGAAGCAGTTTCATTTAGCTACTGACTCAAGCTACTGTATGTAGGACATATTTCCGGATACTGTCCAAAATTCAGCGACACGTTTCACTTCCGATGTAGCAACTTGATCCATTATTGATGATAATTTCTGCCCTTTTAGTTAATAGTTTGTTGGCTAGCTGACTTGGAGCAAAGTAAAACCGGCTAAGAGCCTGATGTTCATGTTAACGTGCATATTCCCATGTACTGAAATCCAATGTCTACATCTATCAAGCTTAAACACAAACTTTCCAGCCCACTTGCCAAACAGACCTTTGATCTATTTCCTTTCTGCAGACCTTTGATTTTGTTTGATAGAAAGGTTTATGAGCGTTCTCTCACTTTTTTTTTTCACTTCATTATTGTGAACATACCTGCAGCTGGCATCCAAAGCCAAAATGAATATATATTGCAAAAAAACCCAAACTTTCAAGACTGACTCATGTTTGACATCAGACACAAATCTCGGGTGCTGTATTAGATGCAAAAACCTTCTATTATAATCTCTCTATTCCTCACCAGCCCTTTGAAGTACATCTCCAATTCAATTGCATGGAAACATTTTGCATCTTCCAGCAATTTCAGTACATAAAGTATATTTCTACCGGGGAACGAGCGGTTTCCTGCCCTCCTTCAACCGTGATATATCGAATGTTTTCCATCCAGAAAATTCCATACGACACATTTTCCTGCCCTCTCACGTCTTTGAAATGGCCCCCCACCGATGATGCTTCGAAATCAGTCCGCTTCCCAGCAGTGACAGTGGAAAAGTGGGCCATCGTTGTTGTGTCTCGGAGTCTAGCGATCTTCACAGAGGTGTAATAAGTTTAATAATTCATAAGTTGTGGATTCAATTTCGCTTTAAACCGCTTTCATAACTTATTTGGCTGACTGCCATCTCGCTGTAGGGCCGTCACCAACATAATGGACCCTGGAAGGTGCTCAGGAACGCACACACACACACACACACACACACACACACACACACACACACACACACACACACAAAATACCCACGTGAAGAGGACCACGTGCACACACAAGCCTCCAGCACCAGAGTCATTCTTATGCGAAAAGGATTTAGGCAACAAATGTACACCTGCAAAACACATTAAAAATTATGAGTCTGCAAACATGCAAGTGCTACACGCACGTGTAGTGTACACAAAGAGTAACTCGCACATACACAGTGAGACTAAAAAGACACTTTGGGGCAACTCGGCAACCTCTGACTCCCCGACTGGATCCAAGACAAGATCCAAGCTGTAACCCCCCCTGATTTTTTGCGTGGCGGAGGTACCAGCCCACTGTGAACATGTTTGTCACAACAGGCACCTGGGAGGGCCCCCATTTATAACGTAATAAGACCAAAACGACCGCTGGCGCTGGCGAACGTGTTAAGTTAGAGACTAGCTTGCGTCGGGCCGGATTCATCCCCCTGCGGCAGAAGGTGCCATCATGGCGCGTTACAGCGCGGGCGTCTTTCGAGGCCGGATATGGTAACGACTTGGTAACGACTTGAACGTGTTCGGTGCAGCCCTGGCAGACTAGAGGAAGGATGACATATAGTCAGTGATTTTCAGGGCTCAGGTTAATGCGAGAGTAAATGCAAAGAATGCAAATGAACTCCAAAAAAAAAAAAAAAAAAAGCAACAGTAAATGATGACAAGGTTTTAATGGTTTTCATACTCTAATTGCATGGCTAAAAATAAATATAGAAATGACAATAACAGTTGTTTGCTGGCTTCTTTTATTTTGAAAACTGGAACCTATCATTAGGGGCCTTTTACCAATAATATGCAAAAATTTTGTCCAAAAGCAAAATGCCCCTGACTGTCTAAAAATCAAAGTACTAGAACATTTCTCATAAGAGAGAAAAGAAAAGCCCAGGATATGAGGTTCATAATGGTGTACTTAGGGGCTTAGTGCACACTCACTGTTGCCTGAATGAGTGAATGAAACAGTAAGAGACTAAAATAGTGACTATTCAGCCTACAGCTCCGTGCAGTGCACAGTAAAAAAAAAAAGAAGAAAAAGAAAGAAAGAGCGTATGAGACTCAGGCTGCCCCCCCCCCCTTTGGAAACTGATTGCCTCCTCCTCTTCAAGTACATTAATAAATAAATGGATGGGTTTTTATGTGCCGGTTAAGAGCATTTTTTTTCCTTTTTTGTAAGATGGACAAAATAACAGAAATAAACACAAACTGACGACAGAGGTTTGGCAAATGCTGGGCGGTAAACGTTTTTTCTCCCGACTTGGATCGTCACTTTCAGGTCTGTCCTTTTCTCTCCTTCCTTTTTGAAAGGAAAAACCAGTAGCAGGTGGTGAAAGTTTCACCTGTTACCAAGAAGAAGACCCACTCATATGAATTCCTCTCCTTGGAAAAGGAGCCGAACAAGCGAGTGCAATTCGCAAACGATTCAGCAGGCTTCCATCGAACACGTACTGGAAAAAGGCTGAAGCAAAAACCTCAGGTGCAGTTTTTCTCCTGCTTATTTTACAGGGATGTAGGTTTAAAAAAAATTCCATCCGTCACATTTACATGCAGCTTTATCCAAAAACACCTGCTGGGCCTGTGTGTGTTTGAGTCTGTGTGTATATGTATGTGTTTCTGTCTCTCTGTGCACGCATGCATGAAGGAAATACTATCAGACACTTCTCTCGAGTATCTTGCAGGAGTCCCCTGAGCTTCCAACGAACCCTTGCACAAACATGCACGTACACACGAAAACAAACATCCATCCATCTGTTTTTTCCTGCCACTGATCCGGGGTCGGGCCGCGGTAGCAGGAGGTTAAGCAAGGTGGTCTGAGCGGTAGTCCCCCAGCAACCTCTTCCAGTTCATCCTGGGGGAACACGAGGCATTCCCAGGCCTGATGATATATATAATCTCCCCAGTGTGTTCTGGGTCTACCCTGGGGTCTCCCACCAGTTGGACACACCTGGAAAATCCTCCCATGGAGACGCCCAGGTAGCGCCCAATACCGCCTCTTCTTCAAGCACCTGTCCGGATTGTCTGACATCCTTACCCTAATCTATAAGGGTCCAGCCTCCCCAAGGAGGAAACTTTCTGCCGCTTGAATTCATGATTTCATTCTTTTGGTCATGACCCAAAGCTCATGACCATAGGAGAGGGTTGGAATGTGGATCGACAGGCTTTGTCTTCACCACAGTGACCCATTATAGTGCCCATATTACTGAACCCAAAACACCAATACGCCCTCCAATCTCACGGTCCACCCAAAGGAAGCAATCCACCATTTACATGCAGAGAACCAAGGCCTAAGACTTGGGGGTTGGTAACTCCAAGTCCCCAGCCGCTTCGCACATAGCTGCAAACCATCCCAGTGCATGCCAGAGGTCACGGTCTAACGAGGCCAACAGAACCGCCTCGTCTGCCAGTTTTAACCAAGCGGCTCTGGGTCTCTTTCAATCTGAAAATCTTGGTGTCTTAAATACAGAATGCTGTTTCTGAGGCCTACGGCAGTTATGTGAGAGTCACCATTGTCACTTGAATGAAGGTGTGAACTGGTGTGAAAACACCTGAAGGAGTGTCAGTACAGGAATGTAAAAAAGAACCGACAAGAAAGCAATAGAGATCTTGTGCAAAGAAACATCTAAAAACTCACTGAGGCGATGTTTAGCTCGCCTGACTGCAGAGCTAAGAAGAAAGTGAAACAACTCATAACACGGTAGAGCAAACGAACTGGGTCAGAACTCAAGAACAAGGTGGAAAAGAAGCCATATATGTAGAGAATTCCAGAATCGCTAAACAGGGAATGGGGGCGTGAATGACACCACCTGCCTGCATGCCTCCTACCTTATGAAGTATAAAACTGCATGCATGCGTTTCCCCAACAAACTTGCTGGCCCATAAGACCTTACATCACATTCACCTTGACTTTGGTGCCTTCTGATCAAGTGACCTTGAACACCCCCCCCCCAAAAAAAAAAAACCCCACAAAGTTTGTTCCAAATTTTATTTCATTATTAATAAGACTAGGACCTTTTGTAGGTGTGGGTGCACTTTAATTGTACTTCTCTTGTTCAATGTGATTTAATTATTTGAGTTTTTGAGTTTATTTTATCCTCTTTTATATTTCACTGTCTTTAAATCTTGTTTTTATGGCTTTTTATGTTCTATTTTTTATCATGCCTTGTGCGTCTTTTACATCTTGTCTTAATTCCTTTTATGTTTTACCCAAAGCACTCTGAATTGCCCTGTTGTTGAAAGCTGCTCTACGCATAAACCTGCCTTTCCCCAGCTTGCCTACCTTTTTTAAGGCTAACATCTAAATAAATTGCCAAACAGCCCATTGCAGTATGTCTTTTATCTTACTGCTTATTTCCGTTTTTGTGTTTTGACTTTTTCAGTGTCTCTGGATTCAGAGAACATTTCTCTTTCATTAAAGCCCGAATATCTGTGACGATAGCTAAGTTAGCACAACCAATGGAGGCAGGGTAAAACAGCTAGCCTGCCTCTGTGAGTGGTGCCTTCTAGGAACTTTCAAGCTGTTCTATTTCCACTTTCTACATTGTGGATCAAAGACATGTGGCAAATGAAGCCACATACTAACCATTGGTGGTCAAACAGGGTAATCCTGGGTTTATGCTCTGGCGTCTAGTCTAAGCAAAGCCTACGACATAGCCTACGAAAGTGAGCTTTTATACTTCTGCTTTGGTGTCACTCAATTAAACCACCAAACCATTAGGTGGCAGTGACATTTATACGCCACTGTGTTGAGTTTCTTTGCCACTGTTTTCCATGAGTTTGTTGACGCACTTTGAAACAACAGCGACCTGATGGAGTTGAGCTGACGCACGTTGAACAGCCGCTAGTTTTCCTGAATTTACTGCGACGCAGAAACGAAAGAACACTTTGGAGGGGACAGTCTTTGTGAGGAGGAGAAGCCAGAAATGCGATGCTACCCAGGTGACCAATCACAGCTCTTGTGGGCTGCATCGCTGCATTGCGTTCTTAAATTTTTTGGGAGATGCACGTCAGGCCACGGCTAAGTTCGATGCAGGACGATAAATTCACCTTAACGACCTGCAGCACAACAGAAGCCCTGTTGGAGTTGGTGGTTATTCTTGGACATGTCCATGGCTAACTAGCTAGCAACATACGACTAGCAACATACAACGGGTGAACAAGAAAATTCTGGAAATGTGTGAACATGTATCCACATATTAGTGGAGGTTGTCTTCTTCTACATGTTTCTAGTCCATGTGCTATGCTAAGCTAAATACATACTGAAATTAACCCTCTGCTAAACACACATAATGGCTGAATAACATCTATCCCCTCATCTTTGTCCTGACAAGTATGTTTGCCAAAAGAAGTTGGGATGTTCCTTTAAGATTTGTTTTGTTTTTGTTTATTTTCTCACTATTGTAACAGCTTTGTTCCGACAGACTGGCACAAATTTTGCCAAGGAAAACGTTCGGCTTCCTCTGAGCCTATTAACACACACACACACACACACACACACACACACACACACACACACACACACACACACACACACATGGCGGCAACTCTGACATACATATGCATCAAGTTATTTCACATTTGGCCTCAAGGTCACCGGGAACCTATTAGACAGAGAATGGACCAGACAGACAGGGAGAGGGAGGGTGAGAGAGGGAGGGAGAGAGAGAGAGAGAGGGAGAGAGAGAGGGAGAGAGAGAGAGGGAGGGAGAGAGAGAGGGAGAGAGAGAGAGAGAGGGAGGGAGAGGGAGAAAGAGAGAGAGAGAGAGAGAGAAAGAGGGGTAGGGAGAGAGAGAGAGGGCGCAGGAAGTCCACAACAATAAAAGCATACAAAAAAAAGGACACATCGACTGCATGAGCACACTCTGACAGATACTCAGGGCGATGTCACATAATTACACAAACACACTCAGGCGCACAATGTGTCCCTCTTTATCTGTAACTCCCTTTCTCAGACGCACACAAACACACACTTGCGTGGCTCCGCCGGAGGGCTCTGCTGTGCTAGTTGCAGCCGCGACGACCTCACACTATCCCTGTGAGGACCGTGGACCCACACACACACACACACACACACACACACACACACACACACACACACACGCCAGATACACACTTTTCACTCCATGCCTTTTTGGATACAGACACATTTACATATGAGTTGTAAATGCTGTATGTGTAGATCCCACACCCACACACACACACACACTCACGGCCACATAACCTGAAGTGTATTTTATGTTTGCAACACAGGTGAACAACAAACACACCTGTGCACACTGGGAGGAGTCTGACGTGACCCGTCTTTGCGAGACAGCGATGTGGATGTGGGGGTGGACTTGAATTATGATCAAAGTTTCGCCTCACACACACACACACACACACACAGCAGAAACTGTAGCAAGAGTGAGCCAGTGCCACTCTGGATTAGCGTATCGTGTGTGTATGTGTGTGTGTTTGTGTGTTTGTGTTACGGGAACATGAAATTGGACGAGCTGTGTGTGACGGCTGCGAGAAAAAGAAAATAAAATCATTGTAGCAGTTCCACACTCTTCACAGTAAAGGTGCAGAAAATCTAGTTTATCCCGGAGCCTGTGAATGGCGGCGCTGAAGAGACCGAGATGGCCGAAGCGGCGGCGGAGCTCCACCGGACCGGACCCCCCCATTGGTGGTCAGGGCCCTTCAGGTTGAGGCCGGAGCCCCGGGTTGTTTTTCGATTATTTAGCCGCCCCTCCCTTTTTTCCCCTGTTCAACTCATAGCTAATCGTCTGCGTCCAGCCATGTTCTTTCGAGCAGACGCCGGCATGACGTTCATCCGGCGGAGCCTGGCGAGCTGCCAGTAAGTTAAAGTGTGAACGCCGGGGGGGTGTCACAGGAAGGAACATGATGAAGATGGTCACGGCCCTGCTATTATAACATGACATCAGTCATCCCCTGATATGTGAGGAAGGGGCAGTAAGCTAAGAGGTGTCATTATAAAACATTAGATTCAAGGGATTTCCGATTGTATCTAAAAGCCCTTGAAACCTGGGGGGGGGGTAACATTTGTTTGACTTACTCACACATGATTGAAACAGGACCACCGTGGAGGAGCTACCTTGAAGACTAGAGTTACCACCTCGCAGTTGCTTGCTTCTGTTGGCCAATCAAGTAGCAGTTTACATCCGGCTCTTTCAAGACTTATACAATATGTGTAGCGAAGACTTTGAAGGATATTAAGTAAAAAAAAAAAAAAAAAAAGGGGTATTTTATCGTATTCGTGTATGAATTCTTGAGTTATGGCCAAGAGACACCGCGCTCACGAGAACGGGATTGAGAACGAGAACAAAAACGAAGAGAAAAACCGGCGAAGAAAAACCAGTGAAGAAAAACCGGCGAAGGAAAACCGCCGCGCGTCCGCCATCCAGAGCAATCAACAAAATGCGTTCTCCAATTCAGATAAGTGGGAAGAGGTGAAGACTGAGGATCATTTCTAAGAACCAGAACCTGGGCTTGAAACCCGTACTTCATATTTTTATAATGTGTATAAAGCTCAGATGCTTTAGGGGCCATGTGTTTTACTGGGGCATCCTGATAAACCTGAGTATATCGGGGTCAGTGTCACGTTTGTTCATTTTATTGATATTTTCAATCTTCCAGTTCCCGTCTCTGTCTATTATCCTGTGGTTTTTGTTTTTCTCCTTTATTTATCAATCAATATTAACAGCACTGTTATAATGAGACTCCAGTGCCAATTTGCTTGTTTATTTATTTATTTTCCGGGGGATTAAAGCTCTAATGTTTGAGAGCGAGCCATTTAGCTTGGATAGCGTTCCCCTTTATTCTTTTTTTTCCTTGCCACATTAAATCAATTAAAAAAAAAAAAACCCCTCATATTCAGCTAATCACAGAACACGATCTGAAAATTGTTGCAGCCGTTTCATGGTTTATCCTTAAAAGGGGGCGCTCTCGCGTCCCCTGTCCACTTTTATGGCCCTAAAATGTGGCGGCACAATGATCGTAAGTGTCCCCAAAGTTCCACTTCGGAGTTCGGGAGCCATAAAAAGTGCATTTTGGAGGAAATAACAAAGAACGCGGCGCTTGCAGGGTGATGTCCAGTGCTGTAAAAAATGGTGAAGTCACGGCGCCGGGGGATTTAAAACCACAGGTATAAACTAAATGAACCTCAGCTTTTCACTTATTCTTTTATTCTTTTTTATTTTTGCAGCAACAAAACACCTATGCAGGTTTTATAACAGCAGCACTTTTTTTTTAACCCTCAATTCTCCAAGAATTTGAAAGCGCGTTTCATCTTTGGGGAAATCATGCCTCAGACGAGGTTTTCTTTTTTTTATTTTTTAATACGACCCAGGAGATGTATAAATTCCTCATATTGCGAAAACAGAAAAAGCACTTAATGAAACCCTCTGAATGACATGTTTACAAGGCGGCAGCAATTGAATGTCCGTGAGGCACCGGCACCGTACACAATAGAGCACATTAACATAATAATGCCGTCTATTATGATGTTTTGTTGTTATGTCGTTATGAGTTAACATGCATAAAGCGCTCTGGATGAGCTGAAACCACGGCAGCGTTCTCGCTCCGTTTGTACTGGGCAGCTGCCAGGAACCAGAGTCTGTAAAAAAAGAAGAAAAAAGAGGAGCAGGCGACTGCTGCTGAGTAAAAAAGAAAAAAAAAGAGCATCAAGTCTTTATCAGGTGCATAAAAGAAAGAAAAAAACGCAGGACGCCACTGAAAGGAGATGAGACGAGTGGAGCGGCGCACTCGGCCCCGTTGTCGTTTTTTTCTTTTCGACGAGCAAGGCGCTTTGGAGCCGACGCAGCCATTACAATTAGGCAGCCATTCAGAGAACCGCCAGGTAGGCGTCGTAAGAGTAAATGGGCCACCGCCGCCGCCGAGGAAGTCGGGGGCGAAAGGATACGGGCGCCCGTTCGCCCGCCACTACGAGGCGGTGGAGGGACTGTCCGAAACAAAAGCGATAGATGGTTGCCTCCAAAAAGGAAAGTATTTGTTTGTACATCTTACAAATCATCGCTTCTGCCAAAGTTTTCCGTGCCGGCAAACTTTCTGTGACCACAAAACCGAATTATAACAGAATTATAACAAGTTTCCCAGCGTTTTTCCCTGACGCCGGGCAGATCACAGGAGCCTAACGACGGGGGAGTGACGGCGGCGGCGGCCCTTCGATCAAAAGCTCCGGTCGCTGAACGGGTCGGACTCGTGAATCCAACAGGACTCAACGGATCCGGATCATGTTCCGTGTTTCTCATTCGGCAACAAACCCCCAATGGAGAAGACGCAAAAAAAAAAAAACAACCACGGACAAAAAACGGTCCAGACAGCAGGTGGCGCCCACGTGTCCAAAGCCCGGCGACGTCTCGCTCCTCCGGTGCCGTAGAGCGCCACTGCCTGTCTGACGTGAACACGACGGGCCCCGGCTGTTTTCGGGGTAATACTAGAGCCTTTCATCGAAATAAAAGAGTCCACTAATGGAACAATTTTAAAGATTTGTGTCCCTGTAAAATGGCTCTGGCCAGAGTGACTCAGACGGGGCCGGTGGGGGGGTCGTGAGCTGCTAGGAGACAGACGAAGACATTGGTGGGTTCCGTCTTTTTCCGTGGGATTTGTTGACAATGACAAATATGGTACTGTCACCAGTTTGCTGCCTACGTGCATACTATTGATGTATTTTTCCATACAGAGTTTGTGTGTGTGTGTGTGTGTGTGTGTGTGTGTGTGAGTGTGTGTGAGTGTGTGTCTGTTAACGCCCCAAAAACTGAGGAGTGTAGCTCAGAAACAGTTGGCAGACAATGAGTGTTGTCAAAAAAGTATAAAATAAGACGTTCGTCACACACACAGCGCAGAATCAAAAGTACCCGTGGATGTCTCCGGGTACCTGTGTGTGTGTTTCTTTGTGATACGTATACACACGAACGGGCTCTGAGTTATCGAATGCCAAGGCGTCTGATTGCCGCCATTACGATGCCGGAGGCGGCGGAGACGCGTAATTAGCTATTGTCTGCGACGACGCTTGCGCACGGTGCGACCGCGGTTATCGCACATGGCCACACGCAAACTCGCACACACCGGGAGGGGGGGGGCTCAAAGAGAGAGAAGACACGATGCCTAACACATGCACTGTTTTAACCACCCCCCCCCCCCCCACCCACCCACCACCACCCTATTCCCACCCACCTACACAGAAAATATAACAGACAAGAAAAATAAACAGAACAAAAGATGAGGTTCTGCATGATAATATATGCAGAGTAAACACACAATTACCCGGGTCTGTACACACACACACACACACACACACACTCTCTCTCTCTCTCTCTCTCTCTCTCAGCCCTAGCACAGATTTTTTTTTTACACCCCCTCACCCATCAACACACACACACACACACACAGCTACCTCTCACCCACACATATAGAGCAGCTATGGAAGGAACAAGCAGTAATTAGGACAGTTAATGGCTTCTGTGTTGTGGTTAATTGTAGCCTGTATGGATCGAGGGGGGGGGGTGTCATCACCGCTTTAGCTCTAATGATCTCATGTTTCCTCGTTTTTCCTTCTTCTCTGCGTCGGCTCCTCATCTCCTTTCGTCAAAGATCTAAACTTTGTTCAAAAACTTTGCGAAATTGGACGAAGCGAGGCGTTCGCTGACCGTAGGACAATCAGTCTGGACACGGACACGCCGGTTTCAGTTGCATCCTCAGTTCCATCTATCGATGTCGTCACCTAAAAACCCCTGTCATTTGTTGAGTGTTTGTTGTGTATTGATAGTAAACCTTTGTTGTAATTATCATAGATATTGTGTTCCAAAAAAATGAAAAATGCGATTCCCCTCCCTTGTTTCGGGTTTTTTCCCACCCAATGAATGGATTCATCGCGGGTTTGTTTAACTGGAAGGTTTCGCAGCTGATCACATTTTCTGGCTCTTAAGAGACTTTTTTTTTTGTTTTTTGCAAGTCTAATACCGACATTTTTGCAACTTTCCACTTTCTCCGGTATCTGTGTGATCATGATTACTGCAAATAAAATATGGCTAAGGTGTATTTCTGGGTTAAAATACTAAAACTCTCTAGTTAAATCATAGAGAAATTGAGATTATGGACTTTATTTTCTGCAATAATACATAAGCCGGTGGAAAAAAATTGGCTGTTTGCTGAGGGAACCAGGGTGACGATAACTTCTGGGTAGGCCGACAAAAATACGTCATCCCTGCAGTGCTCTGTAAAGAGGACCTTCAAATCAAATGACCAATACATTGACTTCCAATGCCATTTAGAACGATATATAAAGGAGCGTTTTCTGGTCTGATGCCGCCAACAGTAGGACGACAGCATTTACCTATGAACGATCCAAAGATTTGGTTCGGTTAAGGCACAAAAGACGACTCGAAAAGGTTAGTTTGCGTCAAACTAAGAAGTTAAAGTTAAAGGACCTTTGTCATCATGGTTACAACATGATGTTGATGTTACAGAACAAATGCGGTCACGTTTGGAGGGAGACCCCTGGTAACTCATGGTAGAAAATGGGAAATGAACAGCAGTCTCCCGTGTCCAAGTCGGACATCTCACTGGTCCCCGACCTTCTTTCCCGCCGACACAATGCAGTGATAGTTACTACGGCCACTAACAGTGCTCGTTACTCTTTTTAGGCGCTTTTTTCTCATAAGGATCGGTCAAGTCTTGTGAAGGGACTGGAACTCTGGTCTCCTGTGAAAAAAAGGCTCAGTGCGATTCACCCATCCGCCGCCGCCGCCGCCGCCGCCGCCGCCGCCGCCGCCGCCGACCTCCACATCCTCGCCTCTCTTCCTATAGGACACTACCTCTTGCATTTTCACTAAACTTTAGCAGTGAACGTAACAGTGAGCTAACTCCTATGGAGCCTCGGCGAACAGACCAGTGGGTGTCGTACCGCGTCGTTCCGACCCACCAGGCGGTTGCCACCCGATGAGGAAATGACGATGGAGTCTCGGATTTTTTTTTCGCTTTTCAGCTGTCAGACATGTAATATGTCACTAAAACCTCCATAATAGGAGGCAAACCTCGCCCCATAAACATGACAAACAAAAGGAAAGCTGGTTCTCAGGAAAAGTAAAAAGAGACGTCTCACAGCTGAAGTGAAGCAGCTGCACAAGGAGAAAACAGCTTGGCAGGTGTAGGACACACACACACACACACACACCCATCAGAAACTCCTTTGAAGTCACAATTTAGTTTCTTTTCTGCCAACGCTTCCGTGCCACGGATCCGACACGGCGCTCGGTTAACTCTGTCGGCAGGATACAGCGTAGGGCCGGCAGAGGGGCGGTGGTGGTGGTTGGGGGGGGGTGGTAGAGGGCCTCGGCTTCGAGAAAGATTGTCCCCACGTGCTTTGATCCCCGTCAGCGGCCGCGACACTTCGGGTGATGCACCTGAACGGCGCCTGCAAGCCACCAAAAGTGGGAACGCTATCGCAGAACCTTAAAAAATATAGACGGCAGCGGGCGGAGGGGGAAGTGGGATGGAGACGTGGGGATAAATTTATATTTCTGCCACTGAAAACCATCAGAAGAGCAGAATATACTCGGCTTTTGTTACTATATACATATATATATATATATAAAAACATTAATGCAACGAATAATCACAATATTTGTTTCAGTGTGAGCATGTAGAGTATGTTAAGTCAGTTCTCAGCTTACTTGTACTGTTTAGCTGCGTCACCATCATGCCTGTGATCACAGAAGAGACCCCACTCTCCACCCCCCCCACCAACCTAGCCCGCTGCTCCCACCCCCACTTCAGGATTAAGGTGACAACATGCGCTCTTGTAGGGAAGGTTACGTTAACATCCGACGCCTCAATCTCTGGCAATGCCCAGAAAGAAAATACGAAGTGGATGGACTCAGCAGTGAAGCCAAGGCCGCGACAACCCCCCCATCATTCATTTATACTCCATTTCTCCTCCATTAGTGTTTTTTATGTGCTCATCTCTTCAGCACCAATAAAAAGATTAAATCAGCCCCCCCCCTCCAAATCAACGATGCAAACAGGACAAGAAGTAATGAACTATAATTTGAACAATCGGTTAACACAGCTATAATGTCGAGGAAAAGACCATCCCGATTTAACTCACCGTGGGGCCGGGGGGGGGGTGTCAATCTGCAGGCTCCCATCACCTCCTCAAACCCTTTTCCCTTCTCGATACCCCGTGAGAGCAGGGCTGAAGTGCAGCAGTGGTTGAAATAAAACCACAAAAACAACTACAAAATGGGAGACCCCTTAAAGTGTCCGTATCTACTGAAAAGCTGAAAAGAAATTAAAACAAATTAAAAAAAAATGCTTTGTGAGTTTCAGCACAAACCCGCTCAGCGTTGGGATTGGCCCAGCTGGTCCTCTGGGGGGCAATTATGGTGAGTTTAGCTCCCACCATGACCACCGGCGCATGAAATAGGATGTCGCTCACCCTATTAACACCCCCGATGCATCTCGCCGCTACCCTGCGTTGTGAAGGAGCAGATTAAAAGTAGCCCTGCGCTGGTGTCATGTCCGCCCTTTTTTTTTCGGGGATTGGCTGCGGGGGCGCGTGGAGGACTTTGAGCCGGGGGGGTCAGCAGCGGGGATATGGTCGTATCGTCACATTGTCGCATTGTTAATTGGAGTTTTGAGGAGTCAGCTGCAAACACTGCCGGGATATTTAAGTAAGCAAAGTGCACGATAAAACTGTTACCACTGCAACTAGCTTACCACTACTACAGCCAACATGCACCTAGCAGGGCCTGCTATGATGCTGCTAAAACAAGAGCTTCCTTCTTCCAGTGCACAAGCAGCAGGACATGTCTGAGGCGGGGGGGGGGGCAACAGCTGGTCGGCACCACTGAGGGCATTTCACATCTGGACGTTCAACAGGGACCAAATTAGAAGCCTCCACATCTTGCGCTGTTCCAAACCAGCCAGATGAACAGAGAGGCCCCGGTGATGAATTTCAACATGTCGTTCAGGCAGCTGAACTCTTGAACCTGGGAGGTCTGCAGCCGATCGGACCTCGGGGGGCAAAAGAAGAATCAGAAGGTTGAAACATCTGGGCTTCGTTGTAAATGAACGTCTGCGGGTCTTTATAGAGACTTTTTGCCCGACTGGTTTTTCGTTTCCATCTCCGCATCCCGAGTGGAGTCTGGTCAGCAGATCTCTTCACTTGACGCTCCCGAAAGTCAGTAGAGACTCAGAGGTCGTGTGCTGCAGAGTGGCTCCTCCGAGGAGCCTTGACTCCAACCTTAGTTTGCCTGAACCCCCCCCCAGAGATATTTATGTGCATCTTCAGAGAGCTGTCATTCCAATGGCTTCACTGAAGAACTGCGATGAACTTGATTCAAAGTAACTTTAAACTACAAAGACAGAAAGGGCCCGAGTGGCGTCGGGGCTGCGTCATGGCCGACGAACACGTGGCTGAGTAGCCTCCGTGTGAAAGCGGTGACCGGTTGGATTTGAGCCGCTCGCGTTTCCTTCTACACGCCTCCGGCTTGGTCCGACCCGTCGGGGGAGGACGACTCCGGACGCGTCAACCAAGGGTCGAGATAGTTTCCCCCTTCGCAGAAACACGGGACATCTTCAACGATCTGGGAAAAACATTCTGGCCATTGCGACTTTCCAGCCCGGGAGACAAAAGAATACTGATACTTCCGCCATGAACATATGTGGCAAAGCTTCCTCTCTGCTCTACATCATGAGGCAATTGAGGGAATGAAACATTTGGTTTTTTCAGGCACATGAAACTAAATGAACAAAATAGAGGAATCTATGGCCGTAAAATATAGAAGCATAAAGCCGAATAGTTTCCATCACAAAAAAAAAATCATCCTTCAGGACTCTACCGACACATCTGACAATATAAAGACGAACAAAGGGAAAAAAAACATAAAACGCTAAACTTTGTCTGCAAAACATCTGAGCGAGAGGACGCCACCGGACCTCCATGCAGTTCCTCGGCGACAGAAGGTTTCTGGGAAACGCAGTCCGAAAGCACAGAGTCAAAGAAAAGCTTAAGAAAAGCTAAATCTCTCTGGTTCGATCCCCCCCCCCCCCCCCCCCATGGACTCCACACTCACCAACACTGTTTTCCCCAACGTCCTTCCTCAGACCGCAGAACATGACAGCAGACATGGAGTTGGTCTTTTTCCTTATTTGAGTAACATCCACGGAAGAGAAGAAAAGAAGGAGGCAAACTGACACCGAAAGAGAAGAAATAGAAGACAGAGAGAGAGAGAGAGAGACAGAGACAGAGAGACAGAGAGAGAGAAAAAGAGGGGACGAGAGATAAAGAGGCAGAGGGAGAGATGCGGACCGCCGAGCGCTCAGGGAACGCAGTGGCGATGATAAGAGATGACTGGCGCTTACGTTACTACCGCTCAGCCCCCCGAAGGAGAGGGAGAGTGAGAGAGAGGCAGTGAGAGGGGGGAGAGGGAGGTACATATGGAAGAGGCAGGGAGAGAGAGAGAGAGAGAGAGAGAGTAAAGAGCGAGGGAGGTGAGGGACAGGCAAAAAAATAAGGACAAGAAAAAGGAGATGCTGAGAGTTTATGAGAGAGAGAGAAATAAAAGGAAAGAGAAGAGAGGAGAGAGAGAAGTTAAGTGATTTTTGCTAATTCATCCGTTAGCAGGGTCGGGCTAATGTGGCAGCCCCCCCCCCCCCCCCGCCCCCCAACAGCTCCGTCCCTGGGTTGGTGTTTTTTCCACATTTCCAGAATCTAATGGAACATCCGACGCTGCTTTTATTCACAGTCCGGGATGAACGCGTTGCTGTGTGAGGTGGATTCATGAGTCTGGTTGGGACACACACACACACACACACACACTTTTATCTCCCAAGATCCTGACAACACCAAGTAAAGACCTGAAAGCAAAGCGTTACCAAAGTGATGCGACACCCCGTCAGGCAGCTTCCTCGTTTTCACTCGGCGCTTTGGTGCAAAATTTCTGCACATTCTGGTGAAGCAGAGAAAAAAAAATAACCCACGACGATCTCGTTGACGTTCCGTCCGTTCGCACTGATAAACCCAGTCAGGTGCACGGCGGCTGACGAACTCAACACGCCCCCGGCGTGGGCCGAGAGCCAACAGTTTCCCTGCGAGGTTTTCGCCGGGAGGGACGTCCGGTGATGGATCGTTTTCCACGCCTACACGCGCAGTCCGCACCGAGTTAGCCTCACGACGCAGGTGGTTACTCTTACCACCTGCGTCGTCTTTTTAAAATGTTTTTATACAAATCGCGGAAACGGGTCGTTACGCCAGAGCAGGTAGGACGGTAGGAGTTGTTCCAAAATTGTCGCGTTATCTGTGCTTTCGATTCGACGTGTCTCTTTATGTTGTTCAAACGTCGTAGCTGGCCGATGTCGGTTCCCGCCCTCCGGTGACAACCAGCAGGAGCCGTCTCCTGAAACCGAAGACCCGAAGGCGGCAGACCACACCAGACCGCTCTAAGAATCCGGGTATTTTAGGAAAAGATCTGGGTCTGGGTCACAATAAAAACTTCTCTAAAGGTTTGAGGACCTTCGCCATCGTGGTGGCGATAATAAACAACCAGTCAGCCCTGGTTTGATGAAACAACGGTTCAATCGTCCCGCGGAATCCGGACGGCGGTCCGCCATGTTGGTGTCTCATGATTTGCGGTCCCCTACCAAGGACTCCAGCGCTCTCCATATTCCCGTCACCCATCTTTACCTTTCGCTCTCATCGTAATTACCGTGGCTGCTAGAGGTCGTCCGGCGATAAAACTTAACTACAGGTCGTAACAAACCGCCTGCACGGACGCTGGGCTCGTTTCAGCGGAGGAGGACCTTCTCTCTTTTACATTCTCAATTTTCACACTTACATTTAAACCTTGCCTCGACACTGCTGCTTAATTGCAGTATAGTGAACCTAGGAGAATAATTAATCTATTTTTGATTTGAGGGGTTAAATGAATTGAAAGAAATGATAGAGGGAAGATGAGAGGTAAAAAAGAAGAAAGAAAAACTTGAGGGCAACAGAAGGACTGAGAGAGGAAGGACACAAGAGGAGGGAGTGGATGTCTGAGAGCGGCAGAGTGAGATAGGATGTGTGTGTGTGTGTGTGTGTGTGCGTGTGGAGGTATGAGAGGAGTGTGTAGTGATTAGATAAGGAGAGAAAGGACTGACTGCTTCCAGACCTCCTCCTCCTCCTCCTCCTCCTCCTCCTCCTCCACAACGACATTCCGCTGTTGCTTTTATATCAGCGGCGGCTTCGTCTAAGTCGAACATGACGGGCCTCGATTACGAAAATGTCCCCGAGACTCGGACCGATTCCGAACCTCCGAGCTTCGAGCCTCAGGCCTCCGGAAAAAAGCTTCACGGATGCAGTTTGCGTCGCTCGTTCCCGCGCCAACGTTTCCCCGGGCGGTAAAGTTTCCCGCAAAGCGTGAAGCACGGGGCAGTGAATAACACTGACGAACCACCTTCTCCATGAGCCATTTAGCCGGTTCCCACGCAAAGGAATAAAAAAATGGTCCAAAACCCCCCCATACATTTCTGTGACCGTTGTAGTAGCAAATCTCATTTCAGGGCCTGAGCTGAAAGTCTCCTTCACCTTGCTGCACTTTCCTCCTTCGCTTAAGAAGTATCAGGGTCCTTTCTCTGAACTGTCAGTAAACATATCAAAGGTACAGTATATATATATATATATATATATATATATATATATATATATATATAAAAAATTCCCATGGTAATCTTCAAACATCCACCATCAACTGACAGTGACGCCCCAGCTCCTCGTCGTCACGCACGTCGACCGGGACGATTCGCTGGAGAAACCGCTACCGAGCCGAGATGATGAATCGCAGCATAGTCTTCCTCGTTCACCTGCTCCTGCTGCATCCGAATGCTCAGGAAGGAAAGACTAAATGTTTGTATAATGATCCACGTGATATTGCAACCGATCTCAGAGCAGCGGAAGCCAAGTCAAAGGGAGCTTGACTAGAACTGTAGCTAGGCTAGCTGTAGCTAATCGCGACAAGGTCCCAGGGTTAATCACAATGCTAAGTTACTAGCATTAAAAAACAAAACAGGCGCTGCCTGCCTCGCTCGCCCCAACGGAGCGACGCTGGCCCACGGTGCCTGCTTAAGAATTCACTCCATAGGACGTCTCTCGGTACCTTTTAGATACCGAAAGATTAGATATTCAAGCCTCCTCTCCTTCGAACACCAACGCTTTCCCCCTCTTCGCCCCTCCTGAATCCTCTCTCGCTCCCCTCCTTCGTCCTCCATCACTCCCCTCCTCTCTCCCCCTTTTCCTTTTCCTTCCTCTTCCCCTTCCCTGCTCTGGGTTAGGTAGCCGCTTCAGGTTCATCTCCCGGCCCGAGCCGAGCGCAGAGGTCGCACGCGTGCGGTAGCGAACCTGCGAGTCTAACGTGCATGTGCCCGTATGCAAAAACGTCTCGAACTCACAGACGTCTGCGCACAAACACACACACACACACACACAAACACACACACAAACCCTAATCTGTCCGCCGGCTGGGCGAGCGGGCAGAGACGCTAATAACCCCGGTTATTGCTCGCTCTCCCTCCCCCATGGTCGGCTCATCACGAAGGCCGCTCGCCCCGTGCTGCCTTGACCTAGTTTCCTTCTGAAAACGGCTCGACCCGAAACCTTCGCATCGGCAGAGGGTCCTGAGTCGTGTTTTTTCTCCGTCCAGTCTCGCTGCGAGTCATCCGACGCTTGACGCCGGCGGCGCCCGTGACTGTGCAATCGCCTTTTTTTTTTTGCATGTTTGAGTAGTTAAATGTGCAGCCGAGGGTCACAATGTGAAAATAAGGCATGCTTCAGTACAATGTGTGTTGAGTAGAGGCAAAAGGCCAAAGGGCCCGTGGTGCCCACGACAACCTGACTGTAAGCAAGGGATTCAGAAAACATGCAATTTCATCCGTATACAAGTACAACCACATATAAAGTGAAGATGTTTTCCATTAAAAGAAAAACCAAAAAGCAAATCCACAATGAAAGTCAGTTCTGCTTCCCCTCGTCTCGTCGAACCAACCGCTGAGTCATGTGACAGATGCCACATCCACTTTTAACCGATATGTTTACCAAATTAGTTCATTCCAAACTTGGTGTTGGGAATAATAATCTAAATAAAAAGCCCAGCATGTGTCCAGCTACCGACGCTGGAAGATGCAGATTTAAAAATGAGGATAAAAAAACGGCGGCTTCTTCCGAGCCCCGCCGCTTCACCAAACACACCGGCAGAGGCCTCCTTTCATCTCTAGTTCGACGGCTGCGTCTCCGGCTGAAAGGCTGGCGAGTTCATCTCGACGCCCAGGGGAGGGCGAACGTTGCTTCAGAGAAACGGCATTCGTTTTTAAACACCGTAGATTCTGATCTTAAATCCACGAACCGCTCAGTGCGTGCCGCTTTTTTTATTTAAATTATTTTTCTTTGGGTTTCGGAAGGAAACGGGAGCCTGTGACGTCTGCGAGGTTTTGGTAAGTGGCCGGCACAACCAGAGGCAGAGAATCGGGTTGAAAATACATCAGACGAAACTCAATCAGCCAAATGTGAGGCATCAAATTTTGACTAACACGCACAAAAATAACGATGTGAAAAAGTCTCCCGTCTCCCGCCGTCGTGTTCCATTTTAAAGTCATAACCAATCTGTAATTATTCTCTTTTCACATCACCCAAAAGCGAAGCTTTGATATTTTTTCCCAAAGAAACAGGAAAAAAAATCCAATGATGAGCTTTTGAGTTTTGAGACAACTTGCGGTGTTTGTGAACCCCCCCCCCCCCCGAAAAAGGGTCGAAAAATAAAAATCTATCAAAAACTTTTACCTATTATTCAGTCTATATTTCACATATTTTTTTAAACTGCTTTCCACAAATTCTGCACAGTTCTTCCATCTTTGTTTAAGCCCAGAAAACTCGTCTCTCTCACACACACACACACACACACACACATAACACATGATCTCGAAACTGTCGGGAACCGCTAAAATCCGCCGTGTCCAATTCCGCTCCGATACGATCCGGCAGAGACATGAATTCCGATCAAAGGGCGCCGGAAATATCTCTGGGTTCTATCTCGTTCTCATCCGTTCGCATGCGAAAGAGGGAAACCCACACAAAAGCCGCGAGCCCAAAGGTTCCCGTGCACAAGCTGTCAGACGAGCCCGAAGTGGCGGAATAGCAAACGCAGTTTTTCCCTTTTTTTTGTTCTGTTTTTTTTTTCCTTTTTCGTTTGGCCGGAAAACGCTCCGAGGCTCTGAGGGGTTTGAAATTGGCGCCAGTCCCTCAGCCTCGGCCGGAACCAAAAGTCAACAATTTTCGCCCCCCCCCCGTTTTTTTAAAAGCATCCTTTAGACCTTCGACTTGCAGACGGAGAGCAGAGAGTTTTCCCCTATTGCGAAAATTAGCACCGGCTGCTATTAAAAACCGGTCACAGGCCGATGGACATCGTCACAGGCTGATGTTTTAGCATCAGAGGAGGCATTAATTAAGTTCACTGAGGGAGAACACTTACAAATAAATATGAATAAAAGTTGGAGTGAGTCAAGAAGTCGGGTTTTTCGGCGAACAGAGGGCAACGAGTCTAAGGAAAAGATGGACGAGGGTCAGACGGTAGCTGTCTCTCTCTCACTCACTCTCTCTCTCTCACACACACACACAGTGGGTGAGGCAGCAGGAAAGTGAAGTTGTCAGAGGCTGCTGAGAAACACAATGCTGATCTACCCAGACAGAAAAAATAACTCACTCTCGCAGCTCACTACTCTTAAAACCCGTGTGCTGAGAGGGATTAGCTTCTGCATATGTGTGTGTGTGTGTGTGTGTGTGTGTGTGTGTGTGTGTGTGTGTGTGTGTGTGTGTGTGTGTGCCCGCGCGTTGAAAAACTTGTGGTTAGAAACCGTAACCTAGAGACACTTTGGGCGGTTCCCCACGACTTCACGGTTCTCTGTGGGTTAAGGCCCCGTTTCAGGGCTTCAGGGTAGTTCAGGTGAGGTTCAGGTGAGGCTCGGGGGGCGAGGGTGTGCGTCATGTCAATGGGCGTCGTCACGGAGACGGGAGTACAAATGTGTGTTTTTAAAAAATGTAAAAAAAAAAAGGGGGGGGGGCCGAGAGGGAGGCGAAAGAAGGCGCCACGAAAAGGAGTCATATCAGCTCACTCCTCCACACACACACACACACACAGACACGGAAACACACTCACTCACTCACACACACACAGACACATACACACACACATGGACACACACACTCACACACACTCACTCAGTCACACACACACACAGAAGAACACACACACACACGGACACACTCACTCAGAGTCTGGAGACACTTGAGTTCACATTTTGTGTCGCACATGGTCAGAGTTTTTTCCTCATCTTGTTTCTGGGTCTCGTTTGCTCTCCTCTCTCTCTCCCCCCCTCTCCCTCTCTCTCTCTTGCCCTCCCTCCCTCCCTCTCTCTCTCTCTCCCTCCCTCCCTCTCTCTCCCTCTCTCTCTCTCTCTCTCTCTCCCTCCCTCCCTCTCTCTCACTCTCCCTCATTCTGTGGGGTTTTCAAGTGCAAATGAATCCACACTCCAGGGATTATGGGTAAGTACTTTGAAGTGGCAAACGATGGCCTCCCTCGGCCGCACAGACACATAGAAACACACAAACACACGTGTTTTCACACACGGAGCGACGCCTTCGCACGCGCTCAGACGCACACGGCCGGTTAAGGGAATGCGTGCACACAAACGTCTCTAGGTGTCTAGTCAAAACACACACACGCAAGCACGCGTGTGCACACACACACACGAAAAAATCAAGTCTTTTTTTAATAGGATGGAGCAAAGAAGTATTAAATATATGGAGAAAACGCAGCCGATACGCACTGTGTACGCAGACGATACTCAACACTTGGTGCGTGTGAGACACCATTTCAAGGAGAAATCTATGTATGAAATGTGCTTATAGAGTATATATGTGTCAAAATAATAAAAAGGGACCTCCGTCGTCGACGATGCGGTTCTGTCCACAGAGCTGCTGCTGACTGGAGGTTCTCGCTTGTCGCTCCATTTCCGGTAAAAACTCTAGAGCGAATCCTGCTTGTGCACGAAAAAACCCAGGAGATCAGTAGTTTCTGATCGAGCCGCCCGGCACCAACAATCATGTCACGGTCAAAGTTGCCAAGATCCCATTTTTCCCACCACCCCGATGTTTGATGTGAACATCAACCGAAGACCCCCGACCCGTGTCTACATGATTTTACGCGGTGAGCTGCCGCCACATGATCGAGTGACTGCCGATCGGATTATTGCATGAACGAGCAGGTGCACAGGTGTTCCCGATAAAGTGCTCGGCGAGCGTGGGCACCTCACGCTCGCCGCTCTGCTTCCTCAAAAGAGAAAAACAGGCCACGGTCTCAGGATCGAGGGGATTTCATTCCCAAAACAGACGAAAACACTTTGATATTCTCTGCGACTGGACCACGGGTGACAGAGGTCAGCGCTAAAGAGGTTAGCAATATAATGCATTTTTTTAAATTTACCATTCATGGAGCTATTCATATGAAGCAGTACCTGATCCAAATAGAGTGAGGTGAAAAAAATGCATTAAATTGTTAGTTAGGTCTTTTTAGTTTTCACTGTGATTTAAAGAAAAAAAAAAGTTTTTTTTAAATTGTCATTAATGTCTCGACCTGTCTCCTGCCCTCGCGTTGCAGACCTGTCTGTCTCTCTGTGCCTCATCTTAACTTCAGTCCACTGTAGCTCTGCCTCGTCTGCACTCGCTTCAACTCCCTCTGCTTCCTCCTCTCCAAGTCTACATCTCCCCCTGCTGTGCATCTGCAGTCTATCACTTCTAATGGCGCTCGGCACTGCAGGACGCAAATGAGGACAGATGGAGACATACAAGAAAGGAAAAAAAGAAAAAGGAAAAAGAACTGTCTGAGAGCAACGCGATTGACAGATGAGGACAGTCGGAATCGGAGGATGAAGAGAGAATGGAAGGCAGAGAGAAAGACAGAAAAGGAGGAGTGATGGCATCAAAGTGTCATGGAAAGAAAGAAAAACTGGAAGAGACAGAGAGAAGAAATAAAAACGAGTGAGGAAAAAGGTGGCAGAAACAAGGTAAAGGCGGAGCAGCGAGAGAGTCTCTCTTTTTATTGCATCACTACCAAGGACCCAAACATCCAAAGAACATCTCCGGGAAAAGATTTCATCATAAATAAAAACACAGGAGTGCGAAAGGAGAGAGAAGAAAAAAGGGGAGAGAAGGTGGCGCTGAGCACCGGGACGAAATCTGCCTCGCAGACGTCGGGAATCTCTCGCCGGTGAGACGGGCTGAACGCCGTAGAATTAAAACACCGATAGCGAGAGGTTGACGCAAACAGGCCAGTCCGGGATCTCGCCGTAACAATCGTATGAAACCAATCAGATGTGAAACATGACGAGGATTAAACGAGATCAAACAAGATCAGAGCTTGGTGGCGGTTGGCCATGGTGTACTGAAGGTTTAAGGTTTATCCTGTAGGTCTGAGAAAAAGAGGGAAATAGAGACCGGCGAAACCATATGTACAGTCATATGTCACTTGTACGTGCAATTAGGAGGTATAAAAGGCCGAGACTATGAAAGAAAGGACATTAGAGGAGAGAAACAGAGAAGATGACACGTGGAGATTAAACCAATCTGCGAAGGAAAAATAGAAAAAATGTTGGAGGGAAAGAAAAGACAAAAAAAAAAGAGAAACCTGCAGTAGATCAGGAAAACAGTGAAGAATGGAGCCGGAGATGAGACACGATAAGGAGGAGACAGAGGAGTAGAGTGCAAATCAGCAGGATTTTCTGGCATCGCAGGAAGTCTGGGGGAGTTTGAAATGCAAATTAACCCCAAATCTGTTTTTTTTCTTCGCTTTCTTCTTCCTCGGTGGAATCACAGCTTTCCCTACCTGTCAGTCCTCTCGTAATTCTCCCTCTCATTCCCGCCTCTGCTCTCCCTCTCTTCTCTTGCCTTGTTCTCTTTCTCGCTTTCTCTTGCAGGATTCATGTTTCAGCCAAATTCGGATTACACACACACGGAGGAGCAGTTTTTCTTTTCGTGGGTTTTTTTCACGTGTGTGTGTGTTTCTTGTTTGGATGGATGATCTTCACAGAACAAAGAAACCAGTGATTTTTTTTTATTTTTGCTTTTTAGAGATGCAGTGTTTGATTAAACAACGACCGGCTGGATTCCAGCTTTACCGGCCAACCAGTCTATCGGTCTCAGATACACTTTAGGTTCTGTGGGACAGAAAGCTCGCAAATCTTTGTGACGCCTGTCAGGCCAAAGAAAAAGCAGCGGAAAAAACAAGCACGAAAACATTCTGGACAACAAAGCTAACCGGACACTAGAAAAAAAACAATACAAAACAACCCCACAGCGGTCCTGTGGGGTTGTTTAGCTAAAGCTAGCGAAAAAGCGGCAACGAGTCAGCAGCACCTGCTGTCTCTCATCAGCAATCAAAAGACCAAAGCCACCGCACAGAAAACATAGACAGAACGGCCCTGAGTCGACCATCGACGGAACCGAAACGTCCTCTGGTCCCTGCAGCCCCCCGCGTACATACGTCCACGGCGAGCGCCTGATTTAGCCCGGTGACCAGGCAGCCATGTAGTCCTCGGTTTCTCTTACCTGTTGCACCGGTTTTCTTTTGAAGATGCACAAATTCTGCACTTGATTTTCATATGAGGTTTGAAAAAAACCCATAAATATATATGTACATATATAGACCCATGTTGTTATATAGACCTGTTGCACCTGTGCAACTGGTGCATCTTGAATTTTTTACAAATTTGTAAAATCTTATAGTTTAGCACTTTAAGAAGCCGATTACTGCTCTTGAGGGAACAAGCTAATTAATGTATTTATGCTACGTAACCTGTAGCTGCAAATGTAAAAAAAAACCCAAGACAAATAAAACAATCACAACAAAAGAAACAGACCTAAATCAAAGAGCTTCCACACCAGCACTCTGGCCAGAGTCTGCGAGAGGTTTGCAGGTAAGAACCGAGAAACCCAACCTTAGCCCGCTCGACGTGGCGGCCTGAGACTGGATCCGGCTGGTCCGGGCCGTGTGCCGTCAGAAGACGGTCTGGAACAAAATCCTTCTGCATGCGATGACCACCCGGCGTACTTTTAATCACAACGCGTCTACGTCTCGCTCATTTCTCTTCCCTTTGGGTTTTTGAAATTTTTTTTCCCACTGCAGATCAGCAAAAAAAGTGTTATATAATACTTTTCCCACAAGATTTGAAACCCCAAACCCAAAGTACCAATTTCCTGCTCTGTTTGTGTAACTATAGCATGATTTTTTTTTTTTGCTCCATTAATTAACTTTTTATTTCCCCTCATTTTGCCCCCCCCCCTTACTTCTCGACAGGACCACTGATTGAAAACGTGCATCAGAAACAGTGCAACAATCACTGCGGCTCCGCGGAGCTAAGAAACATCCGTCATGCGGGTCTCTCCACCAGCGCACAGACGTATTTCAACCCCCGCGTTTCTCTGAGTTGCCTGAAATAATCAGTCACTTTGAAACAAGCGTCCAGCTGAGGTGATTTATGGTCCATTTCCAAAAATCATCAGGGAGTCAGGATGGATTGTTTGGGCTCGTGAAATTGCCGCCAGAGGCCGCAGTCGGCCTCCTGACAGTCGAGGCTGTTTCCTCACGCCATTGTCATGATCCCTCCGAACCTTAACGAGGCAGTTTGTTTTTCCCACATCAGCAAAAAAAAAGTCACATGGGTCATTGTGCAAGGCATTTTCAAAAAAACCCTTTGTTATACAGTGACTATTGCTACAGTACAGGGGCAAAATCCGGCGAGTAACGCTGGATATATGCTTTTGGGTAGAGTCGACGCCGTAACCATCACAAGTGGCCCACGCCGTTCGTGAGCGGTGTCGGCCTTTAACATGCCACCATGTTGGGTTTCCTCGCCGCCGCTCTCCATCGCGTGTGTCGGCGCGCTTCGAAATGCCGGCGATAGAAACCGAGCGGATCTCGACGGACAAGGAGCTGACGGATGCTGAGCGGCAGTTTTTACTTTTCCTGACGGAGAAACAGAGAGACGACCTCAGAGGAGACGGTCTGTACGTCGGCGGCGACGGAGGAGAAGCCGGACAGTGCTGCGGTGCTGCCGGGCCGACCAATCACGGCTCTCGCGGTCTCACGTTAGTTACGTTTTTTCCAGGCTACGCCATAGGTTCTGATGAAGAAGCATAAGTCGGCCTTTACTCTTTCCTCATGTTCTGCCCAGACCCTTTCCCATCATCATGGACTAAAACAGCGTTTCACACTATAAATTCTACGCATTATTCCTATATCTGCACTTTTGATCTGCTAACTTTTCACGCTAAAGGTCTCGTAAAACTTTAGGCAGCTAAAGAGGGGCTAATATTAAAGATGATTTTCTAAGCTTGCTGGTATCTAATGTCCTACTTTATGATACAAAGAGTACGTCCTCTCCTCACTGAGCCCTGCCCCCCCCCCCCATCCCCAGCATTACTACCCCCTTTGTCTCCGATCACCCCCCCCCCCGTTCGCCGCTCTCGTAGCCCTGCCTTGACACAATGAGGCCTCCGAACCGAAAAATGAGAAGCCGCCGTTTGTTTGTTTGTTTTTTTCTCTGGGTTTATTGTTGTCACTGACTAAGGGAGCTGAGAAAAGGCCAAACGACAGTGTTTGGGGAAAAAGGGCTTCTTGAGCGTATCAGCCCTCGGCCCTTATCTGCCCGATAGCCCTGAAGGGCTGCACGGGCCTTTAACCGTGGACCTCGGACCGAGCCCATTAAATCTGCACCGCGTGGGCGTGAATTGAAAAATAAAGCTTCTCTTTCCTTTTTTGCTGATGTAAGACTTTGTCCATCGCTTTCATACAACCCGTGTTCTCTGGACAAAATATGTTTGGCTGCGTCGGCAACTTGCCCGTTGCAACGTGCTCATGGGAAATAAGTTTAAGGCTCGTTTTTCTGTTCCCTGCTTTGGCCGACGGGAAGACGCCACTTTTAATCCTACCTACAAAGCAATGAGCACAACGTTCCTGAAAAAAATTGAAATTAAAAATCGGATCCGGACGGAGATATATAAAAATATATAAAGAGCTGCAAAGGGAAGAAATGTAGTGTTTCACTTTTTTTTTTTTTTTGCAAAAATATGACTGTTGGTGCAACAGTTCCTCAGCGGAGAGGCAAAGTTCTCGACTGGGCCACGGCCACCGCATCGCACGCACCGCCACGCACACGCCGCACACTATGCACGCACCGCCACGCACACGGCGCAAAAGCTGCACACTCCGCACCAACGCACACATCGACTTCTAATCTCTGGGCCTTTCGAGGCCACGTCGGTGGTCTGATACCAGAAAAGTTCCAACGCGGTGGACTGAGCACATCCTGATTGGAGCACACGCCTGCACACACACACACACACACAAACACACACTTCCTTGCAGCCTTATCTCAGCTGGCTCAAGGTGCTGTCGAAGGTGAGGTTCGCTTGTTGAGGTTGTTCAGAGAAATGGCGAAAAGGACAAAAAAAAAAAGCGAAAATGTGAAGTCGGAGTCTAACGCTCTGCTTCTGCCGCTTCGCTGATGTTTTATTTGACGCTGAATTAATGACGAAATGCTCCTTTTCTGCGCTTGTCAGTTTTGTCTCAGAGGCAGAACGACTCGCAGGGAATGAGCTCGATCTCCAAGTTTCAATTATCCGTGTTTTTCCGGATTTGTGGGATTCATGTTCTTTTTTTTTTTATTTAACATCGCGTTACGCAACAGTCTGACGCCCCCTCATCGCCTCGCTCTCTCGCCCCTCATCGCCTCGCTCTCTCGCCCCTCTCCTCATCCTCTCCTTCTTCCCTTCCCCTCGTCTCCGTATCGCTTCCTCAACATCTGGTCCAGGTATGTCCCTCCCCCGTCCCTTCCTTCTTCCTCCCTCCCCCGTCCCTTCCTTCTCCCTTCCTTCCCCTCCCTCCCTTCCTTCTCCCTTCCTCCCTTCCCCGTCCCTTCCTTCTTCCTCTCTCCCCCGTGCCCCCTTCCTTCTCTCTTCCTTCCCCTCCCTTCCTTTTCTCTTCCTTCCTCCTCCACTATCCTTCCTTCTCCCTTCCTTCCCCTACCTCCTTCTCCCTTCCTCCCTCCCCCTCCTTCCCTTCCTTCTCCCTTCCTCCCCCATCATCCTTCCTTCTCCCTTCCTTCTCCTCCCTCCCTTCCTTCTCTCTTCCTTCCTCCCCCACCTCCCACCTTTCTCCCGACCTGAACCACCTGGCGTGGCCACATTATGTTTTTTTGAAGAAATACGTTTGTAAGGAAACATCCCTACTTCCCGGACTTTCTTCCTCTGAAACTTTTTTTCTACGTTTTTTTTTGTCTGTAGGACTGTTCTTTCATTCTTTCATCCCCTGTTCCTGTCTCTCCTCCTCTATTTGACCCCTTTTTTCCTCTGTACCTGTTAATCTCCTTTTTCTCCATTTTTACATCGTCTCTTTCGTTTCAGCGCCGTCGACCGTTGACTCTCTCCACTTCTGCTATTGTCTTTCTTTCCTCTCCCTCCCTCCCTCCCTCCCTCCCTTGGCCTTTCCTTTGCTTTCCCATCATTCCCTCCATCTCGCCAAATACTTCTTTTCCTGACTCCCTTTTTTGCCTCTGCCTCATCGGTCTCTCAACCCCCCCCCCCCCCACCCCCCCTCAGCTGGAGGTATAAATAGGAGTCCTAATAAAGTGCTAATTAATCTCTGGTGACAAAATCAAAGAAAGCACATCTGCATCGCTGGGAGGAGCGACGGAGGGAGGGGGTAGATAGGAAGGGAGGGGGGATGTGGGGAAAGAGGGAGGAAGAGGGGGAGAGAAAAGGCAGAGAGGTAGCGGAGACAGAGACTCAGCAACAGAATCCATTCGAAACCAGTTCGCGAGGTTTCGGAGAAGCATCGTCAAGGTAACTGTCGGATCTGTGCTCCACAAAAAAGAGGGGATAACCAGGTCATTACTATATATTATGTATGGGATTATATAATCAGAAATGTTGAGAAGACAAACGATGATACTGTTGGGAGTGACAGACAGAAGTAGGTTATGTGATGGAGGGGAGGAAGGGGGGAGCGGGAACGGGGAAGCCATTACAATGACAGAAAGGGTGGGGGGGTGGAGATGGATGGGGGGAAGAGGCTGCGACGGGCAGTCGGTGAAAGATGTGATGTCATGTGTCAGAGAACTTTCCAAACCGCTCGGAACAATTAATGCAGAAAGAAAGAAAAGAAAAAGAAAAGAGCCTGAAGTACGGCGCCAAACTTCTGAGTCGTCCAGAGCTCGACTCCCACTCCCGGCAGGATGCTGAGGCCGGGTCGTCCGCCGGCCCACGGGTAAAGCGAGTCCTTTCACGACCGACACGCCATCGATACATTACTGAATATGGGCGACAGCGAACGACTCGAGCCTGACCACGGGGCAGGTTGGGTTTCGGTCTCCTGAGAAACCTCCACGGCGGACTCCGACTTCCTGTTCCTGTCAGACTGGACTCGCAGGCGACGAATTTCTTTTTTATGAAATACATTTTGAGGGGAAAAGTGTAATGGATGAGCGAGGAACCCGTCCAGCTCCGCTGCCCCCCCCCCCCACCGACCACAACGCTCGCCAAGCCACTCCAATGCGTCAGGATAACAGTGATGTCCAACTGTCTGTATGTGAGATTAGATCAAACCGTGAAGTTGGGTTCAACCAAAAGTGACGCCGTAGCATCTCTGATGATCTCTGCTGCGAAAACGTGAGCGCGTCATACGTCACTGGGGAAACCTCGGGCGTAGGTGACAACGGCGAGAAGCTGATTTCGGATTTTGCAGCACCACTTGCCCACGTCTTCGATAGCGCCTGCCAGTGCCGCTGCTCATCATCGGCGTCTCGGCCCACAGGTCCACGCAGCTTTCGGCAGCTTGGTTCAGCTTCTTGTTTTTCAGTCCCCCCCCTGAGGACAAAACCATGTCCAGCCACTCCTAGCTCTTTTTTTTGGAGGCGACGTGTCTCAGATGGGATCTCCCTTCGTTTCTGCCAAAAAGGTTCGATCTGCGGGGGAACGTGTTGCAGATGTGGGGCATAAAACCGCTTTCTGCCCTTTAGTGGTCTCTTTAGAAAAAAAAAGGAACAATTCCCTTTATTTTTCTCATGTTTATATACAGTATAATTATCCATTTTCTTATTACCTAATGTTCCAGTCTCTGTTTATCCTTAATAAATCTTTTTTTTTAAATCCTTTTTAAAATTGTTTTTATCTAGTCCTACTCACTCAGTAGTTTTAGAGCATCCCCCGTTTGTGCAGGTTTCATTGAAATGTCAGAAGATCAACAACCTTTAATGGTACAAAGGTCAGAGATAAACTGCTAACAATAAAAAAAATAAATAAATAAACAGTAAGTCGCCAGGAACTGAAAAATCACATAAATAAAAAACCCCTTTTTCTTCCCAGTGATAAATAAATTCAGTTGAATTTACTTGCACGGCTGCACCTCTGTCTGAGCAAAGCCAGTGTTAGAACACTGTGTGTGTCTACAGCCTCTGATGCACCGTTAGGGCAACAGCACATCAGGAAGTAGGCCCGAATATGAGAAAAGAACCGGGCGGAAGCTTCACGTGAGGGAAGCCCGGCCCGGCCTCGGTGCCCTGAACCGACCTGGTCCGGGAGGAACCGGATCCGGTGAAAGCAAAGCTGCAGGTGCAACGTTGCAGTTGCAAAGCTGCAGGTTCAATGCGCTGGGACCAGCTTTCTAAAAAAATTAAAAATAAGAATTTTTTAATTTCTGTTGAGGGGAGAACGACACCGGTTTGTTCGGATGCCGGACTTTTGAACGGTGGCGTTGTTGCAAATTTGTTAGTATGTTTCAGTCTTACAATGTATATTCTGCTCTCATAAATAAAAGCAACTGGACTGGTTCTAAAATCACCTTTCTTTTTAAAAAAAAATGACCTCTGAAGAACCTCGTCTCCTAGAAAATTATGTTCATATAAAACTACGACAGCAAGCGTGTTTTATCAGAATCAAAAACCTAAGCGCTTATGTAATACGTAGGCGTCGAGAAGTTTTAAACGGTCTGAGAACATCCCTCTGGAACCTGTATGATTCCCTTAAAATGGAAAGCAAGCAGGCGGCGCCATGGCAAGTGGGTTCCCCCGGCGAGTGGGTTCCCCCGGCGAGTGGGTTCCCCAGCGAGTGGGTTCCCCCGGCGAGTGGGTTCCCCCGGCGAGCGACTGTCTAATCTGCAGAATGAACCACCGCTTTGGCGGCGTGGACGGAGGAGGACGGCGTTCTCAACGTCCCCCGAGGTTACGGGCACAAAGGGCCTGATGCGACTTCACCGGCGAAACCTGCAGGGTTTTATTATATGATTTATTATATTAAGCTTGAAAAAAAGAATCACAAGGGAATATATACCTATACAATTATATATGTATTTTTTCAAGCGTAGTGATGAGAAGAGAGAGGAGGTTCAGGGTCACCAGAACGCAGACGCATCACATCTGACCTCCCGATCCTGACCTTCGACCTCCGTGCTGGGAGGGGGGAGTAAAGGAATGTCTGTTCAGTTCTTTCACCATTTTCAGCGTTAATTTTTTTTTTTTTTCATAATTTCTTGTTCAGTTTTTAATAACGTAGGAGTGAGATACCCAAAAGATATCAAAAGTCCTGAGTCAGTTTCTCTGAGGCAGAAGCCGAAAAATCCTGTGCTTGTTTTACCACGATGACAAAACGTCATGATTCTTAAATTTCTTTTTTTTCAAAGTTGCTTTAAAGGACCAGATTGCGACGCAACCTTTAATGAGAAACTTTTCACGAAGAGAAACTTTGAATGTGTCCAATCTGCTTCTCCAACTGATAAGTTGACGGAACTAATCACATTTTCTGCATTTTTTATTTACGAGTCTGATTATTGGGCCGTTCTGTTGCTTTAAATAAAAAAAAGAAAAAATACAAACGGCTGTTATTTTTAATGAGCTTTAACAGTCTCGGGTCGTCAGATTTACGTTTTAAACGCCACTGAGCATCGCACAGGCTGCTTCTGTACCCGCGGACTTTTCGACCCCAGCACGCGCTTCGACCTTTGACCTTTGACCTTTTCCATCTCTAACGGCGCCAGTCTCTGGTTGCCGGGGGGGGGGGGGGCTCCTCTCCGTCGGTCCTGAGGGCGGCGTCCTGCAAATGTCACAAACACTGACTCGAGTCTCCCGCCGCCTCACGGGTCCGTCTCCGCGGGTCTAGATTTTATATTTTGATGAAGCGTAGACACAGTCACAGTTTTTACTTTTTTTTGTTTCCCTGAAAACTCTGCCCCAATGCAGGGTAAAAAAAAAAAAAAAAAAAAAAGAAAGAAAATGTCCATTTTGTTCTTTGAAGTTCATGAGAAGTTTCCCCGGTTTCTAGCTAGCGAGCGAAAACAAGGGCGCGCTGATCTGATGCTTTCGGGAAACAGCGTTGAGCCCGTAAAGGCACCGTGTCCCGCCGCCGCCGGGACGCCAAACCGTCCTTGCCCTTTCGGGGGTCCGTTGTTATTGTGACAGAAATCCCCCGGGGGGGGGGGGGGGGTGTCCTAACAGGCCGATAGGCGGCGTTTTGTCCCCATTTCGCCTCTTTTTTTTTCTTTTTTTTCTTCCACTGCATCTCCGGGCTCGACTTCAAAGCAACAGATCCCTAAATTCATAAATAAATCAGCACAAGACGGAGGCAGAGAGAGAGAGAGGAATAAAAATCTGCACATCTCTCTCTCTCTCTCTCTCCGACTCTCATAAAAAGCCAGACGGAGCCGAGCAGCAGCGAAGGAAGGATACGAGGCGGAAACGGCACAGGAAACGGAAAGAAACGGCATCGGAGCGAGGCCGCTGCTCGTGACGCGTCGGGCTCCCGTAGCCACAACACATCCTCTGGGGAAGAGGAAATAAATAAAGGAAATACGGGAATGGTATAGAGATGTCACAGGTCTGGTTGGCACGCGATTTAATAAACTAAATAAAACCCCCCGAACTTTGAGGCTCGGCGTCGTCCTGAGGTTGGTGCAAATCTGTGTCAAACCACCGAAAGCACAGGATCAGGGGCCATTTAGCAACTTCTGAGGACTAAACCTTCAGGTCCGGAGCAGGGAGCTGTTTTAGTTTTACTACATGAGTGTAATTTATTCCATGATATGAATGATTCTTCACAAAGAGCAGCCAGAAATATTAAAAAACAAAAAGATTTAAAAACATGATTACAGAGAGAATTTAGCACAAAGTGTCATTATGAGTTTTATCATTCAATAACACGCACTTGCAGGTTTATTATAGCACCGATAATAAAGAAAGCACCTGAAGCTCAGTGATTAAAGAAAACTCCGTCCAACAGAAGGTTGGAGCCGTAAACCCCGGAGGCGCCGGTTAACGGGGAGAAGCACCGCAACAGCGCTGGAGCGGAAACGTC
>CM029117.1:27491779-27601779 GCA_016859345.1 Istiophorus platypterus
TTGTTTAATAAAAACAGACAAGGGAGAGACTCACTCAGATGCCTGACCATGTTGCGGCTGCCCTTTTGAGATGGATGTTATGAAACTGCAGGCATCTTTAAAAACTTTTATATTTTTACACAGGATTTTAGTGTTTTCTCGTTCAACAATCTGTCACCACAGAGTCTGAGCCTGGACGAGCTCTCAAACTCTTCGTGGAGCCTCCGGTGGAACACTGTGTCTACACCCACAAACTTCTGCACGTTATAATATGTATAAACAGTTAACAGAGGTTTTCTTCCTCCGAGCTGTCAAACAAGGGGGGGGGGGGTCCGCACCAGGCGGCTTCCAGGCGCGTGGGAGCTCCGAAGCGGGGGCGCCGCCGTAAACAAGCGGGCGCTCTTCTGTCAACAACCGTACCGAAAAAACACAAAGGGTAAACTGAAACTATAGTCGCCGGGCCCCCGCCAGCAGAAGCTGTCACGAAAAGTAGCTCCTGAGTGGGGGGGGGTTCCCGTATCTTCCCGTGCCTTCGCGTGTCAGCGCGCCGAAAAACCTTCAAGCTGCGGCAGGGTGGTTTCGACATCCGCCACTGCACAGAGGTGACATGTTGATGTCTCTAGTGGACGTGCAGAACTGTGACAATATAGATACAGACAGAATATACAATTATATAACAACATAGATCCTCTGCATTTTAGAGATACTCAACAATTTACTTGAGGTACTGAAATTTATTTTTACCAAAGTGATGTAAAGCATTTAATATAAGATCCAGATGGTTTTAAATGACTGAAACTGAGCGGATCTTGACGGAGTCGGAGCTGACGGATGCTGAGCCATCGTTTGACATCAGTCGGCTTTGAAATCATTATCGTCTGACACCGTATTTTGGCATCAGAATCACTAGAAAGAATTCAATTACTTCTACAGGAAACATCTTTCTTTTCCCAAATTTTGCCTTCACTCCTCCGCAGGTGAATTTTCGCCGTCTCTTCCCGCTGTGACTTTCCCCGCCATCGGTCTTCCAATGTAGTCAGAGTCCGCGACATTCCCGGTTCCCATGTCACCGCATCCCACGAACGATCAGCCCGCGTGTCTTTCATTTTATTACTTATTGACCTCAGTCACCACATAACCCAAGCCTGGATCAGTCCTTGCGATGACCGGTGGTTGCCCTTATTTTATTTCATAATTTTCTTTTTTAAACCAGTTGGTCTAAATGACATAAATTCCTGTAAAGCTGTAGAGAATTTTTTAATTTTTTTCCTTCCATCATAATTTAATCCAAATCCGCTGGAAGCCAGTTTACAAAGAGGTAACATCAACACATCTCCGACTCAGCCTTAATTAAACCATAAGAAGCTTCACAGAGTTTGTGTTTGTCGGGGGGGGGGTGCTGTTGCATTAGCTTGCATTAGACTACGCAGATGTTCGTGTTGTCGCGTCTACCCGATGTTGACTGACAGATCAAATGTGAAAATAGCGAAACTCATCACTTATTCATCCCCCGCGCGGTGACGCAATCGGTTCATTTAGCCTTTAGTCTGTCCACAGTCGTTTTGGGTTTTTTTTTCTTCAATTCGCTCATTTCCTCAGCCCCCCGTTACTGGCGGATTTTTCCGACTGAAAATTTCTTAAATTGTGAGTGGATGGTGTCACTAAGCGAAATGTCCAAAAAAAGTTCTCCATCTGAGGGAAAAAGGGTTTTTTCACCCCCCCCCCCACGTCAGCAGCGAGGCATCTGAGGTGAGCAGTCCTCCGAGAGACAGGATGTGAAAGTCCGCCGGTTCCCGCCATGTTATTTTCATCTTTCCTCTGGCGGGAGGGGGGAGCGCAACTGCTGGCTAAACACTCGACCGAGCCCCCCCCCATACACACACACACACGATGGCGACGCGTCGGAAATGACACAATGTTTCTGTGAATCTCGGGGTCAAGTCGTCGTGGACCCAGGGAGTCGCCCGTGGCGGATGCGGCTGCAACAGATGTAAGGTTTCTCTCTAACATCTCGCAATTGAGGAGAGGTTTAAAAGATGAGGGGGGCACTGGGACTTGGTTTTTGGTGAATTGGTTTTATTTTTGCAGATTCACCGTATGGACCCACGAGGGCGTCAAAGCATAAAAAAGCAGAGCATACTTTGACAAGATGTGGCAGCAAAGAAAGAGCAGTTATAATAATGTAAACATGGAATTTTCTAGACCTCCCGTGGGATATTTTTATGAAGCTAGATGGAGGAAAGGTTCCGGAACCCAGGGGAACCCAGGTCATAGCTCGTGTTCTCCAAAAAGGAGCCACGCTGAGGTTAGAACGTCACTGACCAGCCGGGCGTGAGAAATCGTGAGCCAAATTCATACGCATGGTGAGCAGGGCTGCAGTCTGTGAAAACATTTATATATAAATATATAAATATATACATATATACACTGACGTCGCCCAGAACCATGTTTGTGTTTGTGAGCTTCCACTGACAAAAAAAATTGTCCATCACTACTTTAAGAAAAAAAAAATCATCATCTTGCCTTCCTCGATGCGCCGAGTGAGACGGGATGAAGTGAGCTCATGTTTATTTCATGTAGTCGAAACATGCCCCCCCCCCAGGTGTTATGAACCCGGGCGATGTGAATAATATGTAAATGTAAAAGTTTGCAGGGAGGGAATGGGCAGACGAATCGTGACCGACTGACTTGGAGGTCAAGCTGCACGGGGAGTCGGTCCGATATTGTTTCTCTCGTCTTTTTTTAAAATTATTAATATAACTAATTATAAATATAAATAAAGTGATTCTTTATAAACTGTGCATTTTCGCTTTAACAACCACATGTGCATGCACTGGTCACATAAAACCTTCAATGTGGATTAATCCAGTAAAATCAACAGAGAGTTGACGTTGGGTGACTTGGTGCCGGATCTTGCAGAGTTACATTTTTTCAGCAGCACCAAATACAACGTCCACATATGGCAACTAATGTATAGTTAACACGTGGCTAAGGTTACACAAAAAACAACAACAAAAACATCTGGGTCTTTAGCTACCAGCAGTTGCACTAAACCCACTACTGTAGACTCAGACTTTGTCAGTCTCCAGTTTGCTTTACGGAAACCGCAGTGATTGAGCTCTAAACCAAAATGAGGGGCTAAAGAAGGCTGAAAAGTTCCGCGGCTCCGGCGATAATTCTCCACGAGCTTGTCGGGGCGAGTGAAGACTTTCAAGTCACGCATCATGTCAGTTCTCCCAGCAAGACGCGGGCCACTGAACGAGTTGTCAAATGATTCGGGAACTGATGCGGATTAATTTTTTTCTTATTAATTTTTCTTTTTTTTACTTGCAGTCGACCTGTGACAGCGCCCTCTATGGGTCTGTCCATGTTTACTCTGCACATTATGGTCTGCCCCCCTCTCACCCTTTATATCATCTCTCTCCCTCCTCTCTCTCTTCCTCCCCCTCTCATAAATATCTCCTTCCATTGCCTTGTTCCATGCGATAAACTCAAATCGAAACACAGCCACGGCTGGGATCCACCCAACCCCCCACCCCTCGGGGGTCAGGTCAGGGTGATTAACTCCGGTCCCACCTGGCGTGTCAGGTTGATTAAATCGAGCCGCGGCCTCTGCTGGAGACAGCAGCCGACAGGCAGCTAAAGTGTTCACGCCATCCGTTAACACGAACACACACAGACACACACACACGTAGTGTAAACATGGCTAACGTACGCCGACAGGTGCCGGCTCGCTGACGACCTCCCACGCGGCCCCTCAGTCGGTCAGGGGCGTGATTTTATCAGACAATATAGAAAAAAGCGAGGCTGGAGTTCTAATCTAATCGGGCGGCCTCTGGTTCGCAAACGCGGGGGCGAGATCAGGACGGCGTCCGTCCAAGTCTCGGGACACAGCATCAGGAATTCCTGAAGGAAATCGTATTCCTGAATCCCGCCTTCGCTTATCCGCTGCCGAAAAAAAAACGGCTGACGTGTTCGCCTTTTTGAAGCTGCTGCTCAGTATTAAATCTCAGTGATGAAGCTTTGTAGACTTCTGAATTACTCCTGGCACGAAGTGTCTATTTGGGTCAAACAAAATGAGAAATGACAGCTGATCATGTTCATTTGACTACATTCAAACATCATTCTGCCAGCGTGATACTTCAGGATAAAGAACGTGTCTTTTATTTAGAAATCTGGGGTATTTTCTCTGTTCTCCATTTAGCGACTCCATGCACGTAAAACCTGCCGCGACTCCCGGTGAGATTAATGTGCCGACGTCCGGGCGCTGAGGGATGCCCCCCAGCCCCCGCCACCCTGAGGTGGTACGAGTTCGCTTCTACCTTCGCTACCGGCCCTGAGTTTTACCTGAAAGTTTCGATCTCTCCCTCCTCCTATTTTTTTTGTTCTTTTTGCCTTTTTTTCCCCTTTCTATGTCCTACCACCCTTTTGGCCGCGGCGTCGGTTTGAAACCTTCTTCGAAAGGGACGAGATGGTGACGATCAGCTCTGGGTTCATCGCTTCGGAGAAACCGAAGCCGCTTCGTGTCCCCGCGGGCCAACGGGCCGGGTCATGGCGTCTGGGTTTTTTTTTAAATAAGCCTCCGTGTGCGGCCTCGATCGACGCCTCCGCTCTCTGACTCCTTGAATGACAGATCGAGGATCCCTCGGTGCAAAAGGCGCCACGCCGCCCGATGGGACGGGGCTCGCCAGCCGCTGCTCTGCTGAGGTAAAATCAAAGATCGCCTCGCGAGGCCGTGACGAGGACACGCGGGCTAATCTGCACGGTTTCGCTTTGCTTGAGCTCTGATTTCAGGTCCAGCACTTCCTTTTTTTTCCCTCTTTCGTTATCTAGTTGCTGTTTGAAGGATCCAGTCGAGTCTTTCTGCATCGTCGACTGAGGACTTTAAATTTCAATCTGCTCTGATCTCGTTTGTAGTGTCTCTTTTGCTGCTTTCTATAACATACTAACACACATTTGTTCTCTACCAACCGCAGCCCTGGAAACGTCCGAGCGTGAAGCTGAAGCAGACATTTTGTTTAATCTTCCCTTTCCGTCTCTTTTCCTCTGATTTCCTGCCGTTCGCCCTCTTTACATTTTCCGTTTTTCGCGAATCTTCATCTTCAGTTTTTCCCCATTTGTGTATTTAACTTTCTTTTTTTTTCACCAAACACGACCGGTACATCCGCCGAGTTTGTGTCCACACGCCCAACACACACACACAAACACACACACACACACACACACGTACATATGTGCTAGCTGCCAGTTAATAAGGATCCCATAGATGCACACGCGCTCGTGGAAACACGCATATGGATCCATGCACACAGAAATAATGAATTCCTAGCGAGGTCTGCTCGACTTAATTAGGATCACGGACAGACACACACACACACACACACACACACACACACACACACACACACACACACACACACACACTAGAGAGAGTTATGCCATAGTTAATGAAGCGTGCTGGTTAAGTTTCATGGGGCTCATTATTCTCAGCTTTTAGTTTTTTTTAAAAAGGGGGGAAAAAAATTCCAGGAATATATTAGAGTTGTTTTTTTCTTTGTTTTGTTATGTTTTTTTAAAATGCTGAATAACAGGCCCCCGGTTCCTTCAGCGCCGAGCCTCACATCCGGGGGCTGCACCTCCAGCACCCCCCCGTTTCACCGTAACAACTAAAAGACCCAGGTTCCTGAATCTGGGCTCAGCAGATTCAACCTGTCAGCTATGAAGACATAAAGGGAAAGTAGAGCCCCCCCCCCAGAACGAACAGGTCCCGGACCAGTCCCCTTGCATCAAACTCCTGGCAAGACAGCGAACAAGGTAAAGATGCCCCCCCCCCCCCGGTTGAGTGCATCCCCTCTGCTCTGACGCTACCCCCCCCCCCGGCCCCCCCAGAGTGGCAGTAAAAGAGAATTGTCTTACAGCTTTTTTTTTTCCTTCTTGCACAGTTTTTTTTTTTAAAATAGATGACGTTAGCGTTTCAAGATGAGAATGTTTTATTTATTCTCTCTTACCTGTCACAGTACTGATTCATTCGAGAAGTTATTTATGTATGAAGGAGAAATGGGGGTGGTGGTGCTGGGGGTGGTGGTGGTGGTGGTGGTGATGGGGGGGTACTCAGTGTGTTTGATCAGTGGGAGCAGAGCAGAGGGCAGGACTCACAGGGGCCACATGGGGCCCGATAATGAACCAGAGCACGAGGAACACGAGGGAGGAAAAAAAACGGGGCCGTCGGAGGTGTTGTTGTTTTCTTCTGTTCTTTCCTTCTATTCAGTTAACACCCGTGTTGGCTTTTGTTGTTTTTTCTTTTTCCTTTTGTTGTTTTTTCGGTCGCACGGCACAAACGGAGCGAACCGGAAATTTCCCGGTTCCGGCAGAAGGTGTTACTCGGGTGCGGGGGCGCCAGGAAAGAGGCCGGAGAACCTCTGGGCTGTGGAGGGACGAGACAAAGCCGAGGGTAGAAACTCAGCAAAGTAGCTGCTCTCTGCACAAAAACTAAACGTTAAAAGATTGTAAAACCTTTACTCTTGTTGTCAGTCTGTCAGCCCCCCCCCCCAGTGTCAAGAGCCTGCCTTTGTTTGCACTTTAAGAAAAAATAAGCAGGCCATTCTTTGGGAGAGCAGCCAGTGGTGATACTTCTTCCCTTAACACGCTGAAATTCAGTTTGTTACAGCCCGACGACCATATGGACGTGACTTGCAGAAAATATCATATTAAACTTGGGAAGTCTGCGTTGTAGCTGTATATATATACAGTGTACCATGCTCATTGTAGAGATTGTACTTCATGCATCATAATTTTTTTTTTTTTTTGCAGCGGTTTTCTCTATTTCCGCAGGAACTCATGAGAAAACCGAGTAAATTCCTGTCTAAAGACGTCAGATATCCTCAGCAGGGCCTTTGGCCGTTTTCCCCACTAATTTCTTCAGATTCCACAGAGGAGAAAATATGATAAAAAGCAGCTTACACAGTGTGTGTGTGTGTGTGTGTGGGGGGGGGGGGTCCGTTCAGGATGCGGCACGAATGAGGCTAAATTGGGGAGGAAATGTGGTCAAGATTTGTCGGAATTCACGCCGGTGACACCTCCAGGGAAGAGACGAAGAAAAAGGGTGAATGAGGCGATGTCTTTCTCGCCGAACCGGCACTGCCAAAGCACCGCCATGGCTCAACAAGTGACGCAGGAAGGACCGGCGTCGACTGCAGACGAGGCCCCCAGACTAGGCGCTGATGGCCTCAGGCGTAACAGGCGGTGATTGGCTGGGGGGGGGGGCGCACACATCCAATCATTAAGGTAATGCCGGTTGAGAGCATTCACTTTCCATGAGTCCGTGACGAACTGAAGTTTAAAACAGTTTTGTGTCTTCGGGAGGGGGCAGAAACCGCCTCCATCCCCGTGACACGAGTCCATGCGCTCGTCGCCAGTCGGGCGGCGGAGGCGGCGGAAGCAGCTGTGACGGGGGAGGGGCGGACGGGGGGGGTTACTAAAAGTCAACGTTTCAAATGTTTTTGCATGACTCTCTCTGGCATTTCGCCTTAACAGCAGAGGCTTGATGTCTTTCTTAGCTTGTTTGTCAGTTTAAAAAGATGGTTTCTGGCTGTTGGGATTTGTTGTCTAACAGATGAGTCCATGTTGAGGCACTGGACTGTAAAAATAAAAACAAAAATATGAATTTTAAAATACTTCAATACTTTTTCTCGTTTTCTTCTGGCTTCATTAGAACCACATAGGTTCACAAGGAGTTCTACCTTTGCCCCAGACTAAAAGAAGGCGACTCTTCCTATGTTGGGGGTCAGTTAGACCCGGGGGGGGCGGGGGGGGCGTAATTACCTCTTAGAACTTATTATAAACTGTTATAAAACTCCAACAACATAAATCCTAGAGGAGTAATATGGGATTAGAGGTAACGCTCCATAAAAAGTGCAGGTCCACACCAATCACACCTATGGAAAAAATAAAATCCATCATATTCAACCATGTTTTACAGCCGGTGTCTATCAAACGCCCACCACTGTTAATGTCCCTCTGAAATATATTGTCATTTCAAGAAGATATTTACTGATAATTTTTCATAAAGTCAATGGAAGTCATGGAGCCTTGAGCTGGTTGAAGAATATTAGGTGCGTTTCCAAGCAGGTGAACAGGGACTCGAGTCAGGAACCAATCGGAGGAGCCAGGGTTAGATCAGTGCGATTCTCCCTCCGCGGCGTCGCCTCAGGTAAAGTCATCACCGTAGGATTCTTCCCGTCCATGTAGGTGAGAACACGAACTCGGAAGAGTGCAAAAAAAAAAAAAGCCTCCCGGAAAATCATCCGACAACTTACTGCACCATAAAAGTCAAAATATACTTTTGATTGAAAAAAAAAAAACAAAAAGCGAACTCTGGGCGAACTTTGACTGAAGTTTTGTTTGTGAGATTCAGATCTACTTTATTGGGGAGAGGAAAAAACAAGATGTTTACTCTGCTCTAAGAGCGAAATTTTGATGTTTATTTGGTTAATAGAGGTTTTTTTCCACAAAATGTTTTCTATGCAGCCAAATATTTTATTAATTAAGATCATTTGTGTCTTTTTTGTCTTTTGTGTCTTTTGGTTGGTTCAGATGTTTGAGGCTCTGTTCTCCATCAGGGGAAAACAGGGCGGTTTTCTTCTCGGTAAAGATGCAAAAGCTGCTCTGGGAAGCAAATTCAAAGTCCTGGAAATGGAAAATAAAAAAAGTTAAAAAATAAAATTAGTCTTTCGTGACGTTTCGGTGCCGAATTAGTAAAGGGCCCACGCAGGGGGCCACAGCCCCAGTGACAACCCCCCGCTTACTGTCGGCTCAGCCCCGCTCGCCGCCAGCCACTTTCCAAACATCACGCAGGAGTCTGTCATCCTGAGATCCTCCCTGACTTCATGACTGCTGCCCGCTGCTTCCTCTGCCCCCCCCGGTCCCATAACGGCGGAATCATTATAACAGAACTTAACTTTAATCACTGTAATCGCAGAATTATCAGGATTTTTCTTATCAGACCGAGCCCTTTCGAATAAGGGCCCTGTTAGCACTCGACCCACAGGGACCTAATCGTCTTTCTTCTGCTTCCTTTCCTCGCTTTTCTCACACATACTTTGAGCAGGATTCACACCTATGCCCCCCCGATCTTAATGATCACCTCCCTCCACTTTCTCTACCTTCGGGTTTGCGGAGCTCACGTCCTTCTCGCCGTTGTCTGCTGCTTTTTCATTCTTTTTTGTTTTTCTTTGTAATTATTCTTTGTCACAACTACCCGTCGTCCGTCCGCCTGTCCGCCCTCCCCCTCGCTCTCTCCCCCTCATTTCCCATCCATCCATCCATCCATCCATCCCTCACCTTCCTTTTTCCCTCTAATGAGCAAAACGTCGTCTGTCTCTGCTCCAGATATGTCAGAAAAATCTCCCCTGACACAATCAAACATTCATCAAACACGCTCCCAGACGCCCCCCCCCCCGTCTCCAAGGCTCCCAAGCACGGTTTGATCATCTGATCAGAACCAACGCCAGAGCCCCCCCCCCCCCCCGTCTGCTCCCTTCCTTCTTTCCTTCCTTCCTTCCTCTCTGTATGTACAGGTAATGGGATGTTCGAAATAAGACGTTGCAAGATCTTGACGGGCCCCTGGGACACTGTGAGTGTTTCTGTAAGGCTATTAGATGCCAAACAATATGTGATCCCCCCCCCCGCCCCCCCGTCTCCTAAATCACCAAGATTATACAAATGACAAAACGGTAAATGACTGAAAAGCCACTTCACATCGTCATCGACTTAATGATGTGAGACTGGAGTGTTTCCATAGGAAACAGGGAGCGAGTGCGAGGGACGCTAAAGGTAAACAGGAAAACAGTTTTCAAACTTTACAAATCCGACTGTTTTCCCACAGACCCGCTGTCTGACGACGACAGGAACAGGTCGATCTCCACGGGATCCTCAGTCCTAGTCCCCGATGGACGCACTACACATGTTCGGCGCCGTAGCCGTGATTTTACAGTCGCTGTTCTACAATCTATTTACTTACTTTGAAAAACAGGCTCCGAGCGCCCCCCGGAATTGTAGAGAATCAGCGTCACGGCCGAGCCGCTCGTGTTTCTCCCCGTCTCATCATCCGAGGAGAGACTGCCGGCCTGGCATCGCCACGCCCCGTCCCCCTCGCCGCCGTGATCAGAGAGTGCCGCTCGTGGCGCGGGCCAAGGGAGGTCATTCTAGCAGGAGGCAGCTTCCTGTCAGATGGCACCGGGAAGGATTACGATCACCGAGTCCCCCTTTTTAAATTACCCGACGCCGACGGCGGAGACGATGGCAACCTCCAACCAGTGCTGGGAAAAAAACAACTATATAACCAAACAAAAATAAAAAACACAAGCTGCCGCGGTCGATTGATCACAGCTCCTGTGGCTCCCATATCTCCACAACCTGCTGGGGCACTGATGAGCAATCACACTCCTGCGGAGGCTCATGTCGGCCACGGCGTTATTCATGGAGAAAGCTATGACAGGTATCTTTCCCACGGCCACAAGCTTCGCCACGGACTCGAGGTGAAGCGATGAGTCCATCCTGACTCTGGTACGTTTTGCTGTCGGGGTCGGGACCGGGACCAGGACCAGGACCACCCCCCCCCCCCCAAAGACTGAATACTGGGTTTTTGTAGCAGACGTGAAAGGATCATTTTTGAAAATCAGTCATTGTGTTACCTCCCCGGTAACGAACAAAAGCCACAGATACCGGATGACGGCGCCCACGCGGTTGGAAAAGCCAACACCCGAAAAAGTCCAACAGAGCAACCCTGTGTGGAGTCTGTGGCGCCGTCCCCGCCGGGGTTTACTAAGCCGAAGTTCACCCCTGACCGAGGCTTTCAGCCCTGAGACCCAGGTCTTCGTGATGTGGCGAGACTGGATTAGACCCGAAGGCAAATGCAACATGTTACACACCTGTTTCTTCCGCTCTATTTTTTTTTGTTTGTTTTCCTTTGTAGTGTTTTACACATAATTAATTAATGTGATGCAGTATAATCAGGGTCTGGGGTTTAGTGTCTGTTAAAGTCATCCATTTCTTTTTTCCATAATGGATGTAATAGTCAGAAAGAAATCATTACCTTTGATTGATGGCAGATGCTAATATGTCAGACGTATTGACGTCCCCCTTGATGCATGTGAGCAGATGTGCCAACTGTCGCTCGTTTTCTTACTCGCATTAGCGACGCAGAGGATGGCGGCACAACGCCCCGATGAGTCTCGACTTAACGCGGATCGACACAAAACTGGGCTGACAACCATGAACGTATCAAAGTGGGTTTAACTTTCGGGGGGGGGTAAAACGACAAGTTCAGCAGAGACTTTCCTGATTCCTGCATGAATTATATGATTGTAGGTGAAATTTATTGATGTGGAGGATACAAAAAGAATAATTAAATGCATCTAGTGAAATGAAACTGATCAAAACAAGAAACAGAAAACAAACAAATAGAAAACTGTTCACTTTAGCCCTCTAGGTGTCAGATGCTCAGTAAAACCAGGGTCCAGGCTCCTCCTGGACCCGGCCTGGTGCCGCAGGGCGGCCGATGTGGGTCAGACCCGGACAGGGACGCTGCCGAAGGCCGTCTACTTGGCCCTCCACCCGCCCGGCCATCCGCTCGGCCGTCCGCTCGGCCGTCCACCCGCTCAGCCTTCCGCTCGGCCCTTGGTGATGCGAGGCTGCCGTCAATCAGCAGAGGGCACTGATGGCACAGAGAGTGGGAGACAGAGGAGGGAGAAGCAGCCGGGGGACGTGGGGAGGGGTTTAGAGAGAGGGAAGTGAGAGGACGAGGAATAGAGGGGGAAAGAAAAAGGAACAGAAAGGGAAAGGACGGGGGAGAAATCGGCTGAGCAGGAGAGGGGAGTTGGGGGGGCGAGGAGAAAGGCAGTGATCGGAGAGCGGAGGAGGATCTGGGTTGGGAGTGGAAAGGCAAGGGGGTGTCCTCCATCTAATCCAATCAGATAAAACTTGTTCTAACTGAGAAGCCCGGCAAAGCACATGATCTCCTCGCCGCCCACTCTCCCATGGTAAACGCTGGCGTTGATGTCACGCTTAGCCGCCAAAAATGAGGGCGTGGCATCGATACTCAGAGGCGACATAACAAATGCAACAGACGGGGGGGCTGAGGTACAGTCACAGCTCCATGCACGGGAATGGTAGCTGATAGCTGTCAGCTCGTAGCTGTTAGCTTATAGCTTTTAGCTGTCTGCCATTAGTTGTTAGCAGGGAAGAAAGTAGTTTTAAATTCTTGCCGGAACTGTACGCAACGGATCAAAAGACGGTTCGGGACGACTTGGAAGCAACTAATAAAGAGACAGAGTATCACTTAAGATGACGTAACGTCAGCAGATGTGTTAGCAGTTAGCTGCCCTTTACTGGTACGCACCGACCCGCACCGGCCCACTTTCACGCCTGCCTGTTAGCTGTCACCACCTTGTTTCAAGCCGTGACCTTTAGCGGTCGGATGCGAATGGCCTCCTCATTGGTCACTGGAGTTTGGACCTCGCCTGGTCCGGGTGTAGACAGCTGAACCCCATCCGCCTTATGATCAGTACCAGCACAGATCTTTAAAAAGAAAACCAAAAAGAAAAAACAATCCCAGAGAACAGACAAATATGGGCGAACCCAGGGATGACAAGGAAACCATGGGCTGCAGCTGAAAATATGTTTCTACAATCCCTCCTGGTATTTATCTGTCCACCCTACAACTCCCCACCGCTGCAATCGTCTGGAAGCAATAGGAACTCGAGCTGAGAGCCGCTGTTCTCCTGGAGGAGGTGATCATTCGATGCTCGAAGCTGATAAACAAACAACAACAAAAAAGTCAGCCTTCAAAGTTTCGCTGTTTTTGACCTTGGAGTAAATGTGTAATTCTGCAAAAAAAAAAAAAACAAAACAAGAAAATAAAAGAACCCACCAAGAAGGAATCTTTGCTCCGCCTCCTCTCCCCACTTCAGCTAACGTCAGTGTAAACAAACTCACTCCCCTAACTCGGGCAAACAAGTAAACATGTGCGTACGAATTATAAATGGTGATTACGCAAACGCAAACCGACCCAGAATTAAGCTGGCCCGTCCGTCCCTCGCTCAATTTGGGGTCGGATAATTGCGGATTTAAAATGAACCGCCGTGACCCTCGGCAAACAAAAGACCATCGCGTGTACGAATACTAAATATTTATTGTGCCAATATTTACGAATAGGATGATTATGTCGGCTCGTTGTTCCGTTGTCTGCGTTTTCGCTCTCATTTCCCGCCTGGATGAGCGACACAGACTTGGCATTATATCACAAACGGCAGCAGCTAACAACGGGAGCTAATGACGTTTGGTCCGAACCTTTTGCAGCTGTGCGCCACATTATTATAATGCAGAGTATTATACATATGTAATATAAATACACCGTAGAATTAACTGCCAGATTTGTGAAAGGAAAATGCTCTATTGTATTTTGACTACATCATACTTTTTATTTTTAGTCGTTATTCATAATTCGTCGTTTATCACCAAAACCCAGAGCAGAAACAATTATTTTAATATTTAAAGCCTTTGATCATCGTATATGATCAAATGCCTGAATATAACTTCGCTTTAGATCTGACAAAGGCAGAAATGTTTGCCTTTTTTTTCCTCCTTTGTTACATAAATAGATAAGTCTTTAGAAAAGTACCTGGTGGGATTTTTGACCTCCAGTATTACAATAATAATAAGAATAAAACTTTAGTTACATAGCACCTTTCATACAAAGAATCAGCTACAATCAGCTTTACAGTAAAGAGATTATATATAAAAAAACCACAAGGACAGAATGTAAGTGATAATAGAAAAATGAATAAGCACTTAAGATGACTCAGAAAAGGGATAAAATGCCATAGTTAAGGTGAAAAGAACATAATAAAAACACTAATGATGAAAATAATTAAAAACAAAGGTAAAAGCAATAATAAAATAAAGAGAATGTAACAGATAAAATGAGGTAATGATAAAGTTACAAAAAATTTGGCATTAAATTAGAAACTCCGTCCATTGAACGTCGCCCTCTCGGAATCAGCCCTCGACTTAGTTTCCTCACGTGCGAATCGAGGTTTTGTTCGGCTTCCACTGATCGACGGGTGGCGGCGGCGAAACCAGCAGAGGCAGGAGAGCAGAAGACCGCTGGCGGGTAAACAAGGACATAGACATCTTTACTTTAAACACTTAGGATAACAGGTTTTACGGACGTTTTATAAGTGAGAAAATATGTCCGCTGCCTTTTTTAGGTCTCAGAGACTCTCTCAGCGCGTCCTGATCTACAAGGCAAGAAGAAAAAATAGCCCTTTAACACCTTCGACTCCTGGATCCGGGAGAAGAATGCGGAACGTCGTCAGAGCCTAGGAAGACGCTCGATGAAGTATCCTGTGGCAAAGGCGGCGGCGGTGACGTGTCCCCGTTAAATACGTATGGAGATGGATTAAATCTTTTACTTCACTGTTCGGCCAGATCTTTGTTCTGATCATTCTGTCATCAGCTGGTTCTGACCGGATCCTCCATGTGTGTGTGTGTGTGTGTGTGTGTGTGTGTGTGTGTGTGTGCGCATGCGTGTGTGAGGTTGTGTGGTTGTGTGTGTTTGTGTCGACGTATGCATATATATCACGGTATCATGAATTAAAGTCTGCATCAGTGTGGATCAGCGTGTATGTGTCATATGTCATGATGCCATGAATAATATACGATGTGAGTTTTACACCGCGGTAACACTATAAATAATATATCTTGGGAATTGCTCAGTGTGTGTGTGAGTGTGTGTGTGTGAGAAAGTGTGTATGTGTGAGTAAGTGTGTGGGGCCTGACACTGTGTATAATGTACTAAGCCACAGCCGAACGCTTCTGATGTTTTCGGGTACTTACTGAGCGGGAGCGGCAGCGGCGGGTGAAAAGCCTCGGCGGCGGACTTAATGTGTTATGTCCTCGCAGTTTAAGGAGGCTAAGCTCCGCTGACACCGCGTGGGCTTCAGCCTCCATTAAAAAAAAAAAAAAACACAGGAGCAAAGGCAGACACACTGGAACCCCCCCCCACATCTTCTGCTGCAAGCTGAAAGCTCATTGCCTCAAAGAAAAACATAACGACTCCTAGTTACTGTCCTTCCCTGATGTATTCCTGTCTATAACAAAATAAAATAACATAAAAGGAGCCCTTAGCCTGCACACGTGCTAATTCAGAGGTTGCATCCATCTTGGCGTTGCAGTGGCTCTGACCCTTTTTTTGCTTGTGAGTGCTTGTGAGCGTTATTTGCGCCGTGCGGTGGTGGGGGGGGGGTGTCCCTCGAGGGCAATGGGACCAACTCACGCTGTGATTACCGAATCCCGACGCTCCAAACGCGGCGAAATTCAACGACTACCAATTCAAAAGTGAAGATGTAAAGGAATCGGGGACACGAGGAGAATCCCTACTCCTTTTTTTTTTCTACTTGAATCAGGAGTCTACAGACAGACGGTGCTGTAAAGCCTCGCAGACTTCGAAGCCCCCTTGGGCTTGCTCGCCCCGGCGTCTCGGCGGGCGGACGTCGCCCCTGCGTGACACCTGCTCAGGGCCTCCGCCGTACGAAACCGTTGTGTCACAAGTACGTAGATGCAGCTGCGCTCGTACTGTCGCTAAACTTGTGCTTCCCAGCCCCCCCCTGGGGGCCAGTTGGAAAAAGAGGGTAACAACAGGCTAAAATGTGGTAAAAATATCAAGACGCCTGAAAGGTGATGCGAAGAAATGCCTCTTGCCTACAGCGGCGCAGTTTAAGAAGGCAGAGTCAGGAACCTGAGGGGGGACGATGGGCAAACTAAACCCCCCCCCCCCCCCCCCGTGCATTTTCCTGCTGAAGTTAATATCAGCAGTTATGAACTGAGTTGCAGGCGCTCACCCAGGTGTTGGGTGTCTGTGCATGCGAGTAAAAGCAAGAAAGATGCATGATAGAAGAGGCTGCTGGGGGGGGCTGCAGAGTCTGTTCGTTTCCCAGCAGCCGTCGGAACAAACTTCACCCGAGGGCCGATGGAGCCTTTTCCAAGTTTCATGCAGATATGGGAGAGAACCTGAACGCTGCCGGGACGCTGCACGGTTCCTGTAGCAATCTGTGTTTTCTACCTCCTAGACGTCAGCACAATTAAAAGACCAAGGATACTGAAATAAAATAACAAGACCCAGATCAAAAAATAAATGTGGGTGGCCATGAATAGCTCTTTTTCCCTCACCTGAACTTCTTCGAGTATCAAGGAGCCTTTTATAAACGTTTTTAGTCGACCTTAACACCGTAAAAAGTCTGAAAAAAGCTCCTGACTTCAAAGGCTGGAAACTTTTTTTTCTTTTTTTCCCGATGGTGAGAATCGAGTTAGAGTTAATAAAGTAGTAAAAAAAAAAATCTGTATTCTCCCCGGTGCGCCCGATTCCTCCGCGGCCGAATATGCTTGTCACCCCGCCTCTGTTGAGATCCTACATGACAAGGTTTGTAATACATTTTCATTAGGCTGCTTCGCCATGCGAGACTAAGTGATTACATTTTCAAAACGGTGGGGGGGGCTGCGGCGCTGCAGCGTGTTATGAGTAGCGGTCTGACCGAGTGAGCTCAACATGACATCAAATATAAGTCGAGAGATTAGCAGGAGCCCCGGTGGAGGGGAAGTTGAATTGAGTTAATCAAACTCTGAATCTGCGAATCAGCACTGATTAATTAAATGAAAGATCGTTGCTGTTATTTCTGAAAAGGATATTGTTTGCACCATTGTGAGCGTTGCAATATTATAACATGAGTGTGTGGGACTCCTCGATTGGACCGCGTCCATCTTCTAACTCGAGCTGTCGAAGGTGGGTGTCAACGGCTGTGACGGCATAGCCGGGGTCCGAAATTAACGCCAAGCGCCGAACGCGGTTGTATTTCTCCAAAGACCATCTGAGACTTAAATTAAACATTTATACCAACAGTCATAAAATACTATTCTTAGAGTCTCTACAGCATTTTGTTTTATGGACACTCTACTTCTGTCCCCCGTCTGTGAGGACGATAACCTTCCTAGCTAGCCAACACTAACGCTAGCTAGTATTAACCCACTGTAGAAAATTTCATATCACTTCAAGGAAGTATTTTCCACCTGAGATGGGAAGCAGAAATCCCCTCGTTTTTCCACTTCACTTTCAAAGTTTCAGTTAAGATTTAATCACTTGGGTTGAAAAATAAAAATAAAGATTGTAGTTTTTACACAATATCTAAAGTTTATTTATTTGGCTTTAAACGGTTACAGTAGCTTTTCCTGAACAAATAATGTACTCCGGTATAACACACACACAAACACACGCACACACACTCATAACTCCACTGTTATTATTAAGTTCTGCTGCACGGTTACATCAGTCACAAATGAACAGCCTCCCTCCAAAATTACATTTCTGCTGCTTGGAAAAAAAAAGCTTCCTTTGCGTAAAGTGAAATATTGGGGACTATGGATTCTATTACTATAACAAATTATTGTATTAGCGGGTGTTTCTACTGAAAACAGCGGTGCAATAAAAGATGCGAGGGGTTGTATTGGTCTGGGTGTGTAAGGGGACATTGGAGGGGAATGAAATTTTTGTATTTTAATGGGTAATTACGAGAGTGTTGACAGAAACACATTTAAAAAACTCTCTCACCAGACAACTGAATACAATTTATATTACTCCAATTTATATTTGAGGATCTTGGAATGAGAAACCCCCAGTGATCTGACCACACCACCATGGGCTTTGTTGGGAAAATTGCGTTGCAGCTGGGCTGAATGGTGGGCAGAGATGTAAGGAGTGCACAAAATGAAATCTTCATGAGATCAAAAGTGGGCACATTCATTATAAATGATCCATCCAGGCGCTGCCTCGCCCACAAATCTATCCCGAGTCAGGCGCGTTCTATCGTGGTTTCTACAGACGCTCATGCCTATCGGATTTTTTATTTTTCTCCTTAAATATTTTAAGAGTCTCACTCTGAAATGATTTATCCGCTGTTTGAAAAAAAAAAAACAAAACACAACAGGCCACTTAGTCTGGCAGAATGACCGCTGGCTTCAAAGCCAACATCACTGCTGATTAGACATTTGGTGCAAGACAAAGGATGCAACCCCTAGTAGGACTTTTACAGAGCAACATGCACAAAGTCATTCCTTTCTGTGTAAAATGAATGCATTCTCTTTGGATGAGCAGAGTTCCAGCTCAAATGTAGCTTTGAAGTGTCCTACCAGTGTTAGAAATGCTTCCCCAGAAGACAGTGAAATGTGCTCATTTGCTAGATCTCAAAACCAACCTTTATAATTAAACAAAAAATAACGTTTACGAAAACCCAAAAAAAACCCACAAAAAAACCCAGATGTTAGGACAGAAAATGGCCATTCAGAGTCTGTTAAAGGAGATAAAGTTCGGAACAAGTAAACAGTTGTGGGAAATAAGGGCTTGTCTATAGAGAGGGACCATGCACCAGTGCATACAACAGCTTATCAGTTAGAAATAAACAACCTACTCCCACCAGCCTGAGAGAATTAGATTAGAATAAACTCAGAAAATAAAACTAAAATGACAAACAATAAGCATGCATATACACACACACACTCATATTTACACCATTCGGCCGCATTAACACTAGTAACTGGTTTAACTGACGTAGCTGAGCGTAAAGTTAACGCGTCGAAAAAAGCAGAAGTGCGCCTGCGCACTTTTTGCGCAGCGTAGCGCGCACGCAGAATACTACGTCGCTTGGCAACGCGGCGGTTGTTAGCGCGAGTCACAACGGTCGTCGATCCGGTTTCTTGTTTGTTTGTTTGTTTGTTTTTGTTTTCGTTTTTTGTACTCACCGGTCCGAACATCAGCCCGGGAGCCTTCCGCACCGGGAATTCCTCCACAACCTGCCCTACACCCGACGTCCCCGCTGCTCCCCGCCCCGGGGACCCGGACAGCCAGCCCGTCCGGGCCGGGACCCGGACTCGCCTCCTCCGTCCCCCCGCGGTCCTCGGCCTTCGGACATGGACGAGCTCGGACGGTCGCGGCGGAGATCGTGGGAAACAGGCGGGAGACCACAGACCTCTGCAGGTAAGAGTTTCACCACCGCCGACGGTTTTAGCTTTTAGCTTTTAGCTTTTAGCTTTTAGCTTTTAGCTTTTAGCATTTAGCTTTTAGCATTTAGCGTTTAGCTCGACCCAGCATGCACCTGTTGGTCAAGCGCCATTGCAGGTGAGCTTGATTTCTTTCACGTGTCGTGATCGCCGGGTGGTGCATTAAACGCAAAAAAAAAAAAAAAAAAAAAAAAAAAAAAAAAATATATTGTGATTTTCAACCATCGCGCACAACAACAGCCACTGCTACTGCTAATTTTGTATGAAAACTAAACAAAAAAAAAAAAAAAAAAAATATATAAAAAAAAAAAAAAAAAATAAAAAAAAAAAAAAAAAAAAAAAAAAAAAAAAAAAAAAAAAAAAAACTAAAAAAACAAAAAAACAAGAGTAAAAGTAAAGTAAAGCTAAAGCTAATTGCTGGTATGAGAAAAGTATTATTGTTATCACAATGTTGATTACTGCCATATTACCCATCGCTAGGGGACAAGGGAAAAATATGTGAAGCCTTATACGTAGCCTCAAGGCAGCTCTGTTTTCAGTCTAAGCTAAATTTTTCAAACAAAACTTGAGCTCGTGGTTTAGTGTTTACCAGAGTTGTGAATTATTTGCTCTATTTTTTTTTTCCATTATTTTTTAGAGGCCATAGACTGTCTACCACTTCTGTGTTATGCAGGATGTGTCTAAATGATAGCATAAGTGGTTAAGTGTAGGGGGAAAAATAAAACCCTCACAGTGAAACAGTCACACTTAATAGATGGCAAAGAAACTTAGCCGGTTGGTCATTAACGCTTATCCCAACCCTTATTATCTGCACTAATACAATAATTGTGGAAACAGAGGCTTCGGTGTGAATCCTCGAGAGGCTGTGTGCTGTGACAGAAACATGTCATCTTAAAAGGGCCCGAGGGTGGAATTAAACCGAGCTGTGACAAATGAAATGAGCCTGGAACGGGAAGGCAGCAGTGTCTCCTTCAGGCAAACACAGAGGCATCAAAACCCACAATTATAATGCAAGACTTCCACTGACAAGCCGCGTAAAATGTATGGAGAAAAAAAATTTACATATGAATTCTGCATTCATCAAAGCATAATCCCGTTCTGAATGTTGAGGAAAGTGCCGTCGTCAGTCTCGGCGCGCCGCAGCAAAACACGTAGCTTAGCCGATGCCGAAGTCATTGCGCCGGACGTTGAGTTGTTCCACTTCTTTGCGAGCAACTTGTGTCAAAGCGTCGCAGAGTGGAAGTTTTCTGCTCAATGTGAACGACGGGAAGTTGCGCAGAGTCTCACGTTTTTAATTCTGACGGCAACACCGCTGCACCCAGATACAAAGTGAATTAATCTTGTGACCTCTGACCTCCATCTGTGGTAATCTGTGACTGTTACCATGGCAGTTCTCAGAACTTTAACTTTAACCTGGTGATATCTAATTTGGCATTAATATGTCTTTGTGTGTATATATATATATTTATATATATTTGTATGTGTTTGTATGTGTGTGTGTGTGTGTGTGTGTGTGTGTGTGTGTGTATGTTTGTATATATGTATGTATATATTTATATATATGTATATTTTATCTCAGCTGCATACAGTTAATTTCTCCGGATAAGCAGTTATTCTCTCAAACACAGGCTTATGTCACAGTGATCATGCAGCATTTTATGCTTCAAAGTCTCACCAAGACACATGGCTACGAACATCAGCAGCGGTTTGAAGATTTAACCAGGAATGGTGTCATTATAGGCCTGTTTTTTTTCCTCTCTCCGAACCTCAGTTTCACCCACAACATCCCCATTTTGCTTTGTAAACACGGGAAAGTCTTAAAAAAACAAACAAATGCTTTACGGTCCTTGTGGAGCCACTGCCAAGATGCAGAGAGGAGTTGCAGCAACCGCGGATGAAAATCCTCCCGGATCTCAGAGCAGGCAGACAGAAAATATAATGCTAGAGCGACTTTATTAGACTCATAACTCTAATCCCCTCTGGGCCCTGGTTCGCAGAGCATGACTCTGGGTAGAACAAAGCACTTACATGGGCAGGGTTGAGGGTTCAACTCCCACCGGGGCTAAGCGAGGTAAACACCGGCAAAGTGCTAGGGGCAAACACATCCACATTATAATTATGTTAAAGAAGTTATTTATTTATTTATTTATTTATTTTTATACATTAACAATAAATAGGACACATTCTACAGTTACAAGTGTCTGGTTTTTATGCCTAAATCTAAATTTTTTCCAGGAAATGGAGCTTAACATATCTTTAACAAGAAAGACATTCATTTTCCCCTTCCACTCTATTCTTTATTCCCTTAAGCCCACAATCCATGTCTTGTATTTTCCTTCCTCGATCTTTTATTCTATCAATTTGAAATCTAAAGGATTTGTCACACAGGCTGATACTCATCAATCCTCCCATTGGCGGCCGTTGTGCCTTGTTCAACTTACGTATTCAAAAAAATTTTCAGAGTTCACCTTTGTTGAACTCTTACCTTTTGAATATAGATGACCAAAAAATGCAATGTTTTCCTTATGCACATTGTGATTAGACTGCACATACTCGCATATCATACAAAACTCTTTACTTCTCACCTGTTTCCCTGCTCACTGAGCTGAAAATAAGTTAAGAGCTAAAAAAAATTAATAATGGGTAAATGAGCATAAGCAACTTATACTATGTATCGACGATGAATAGAGGGTCTGGAGGCTTTTCAAGGTGGGTGACTTATTGCCCCACCAACCCCGACTGGCCAGTCCTCTCCAAAAGAGCTGGTTCAACTGCAGGGAAAGAAAAAGTGTGTTGAGGAGTAACTGATTCAAGCCATGTCCCATCAAAATACTACTCTACCTGACTAGAACCTGCAGCATCACTCTGACAATACTTTCTGATCATGCTGGACCGAAGGTGTGTCTGACCAAACCTTAAGAAACAACCTCTATAAAACCACCTTTACTCTCACTTACCTACAGGGGAGTCAATAACAAATCACCATTCACTAATCGCCAACACCTCAGTCAGTCCATTAACTTTTCTTTTACTATCAGTTACGTTGAGGCTACATCTACCATCTATATGAGGACGGTCAGGTTTTGGTTGAACCAGATCCTCTTCAAAAGATCTGGTTCAACTGCAGGGAAAGAAAAGTGAATTGAGGAGTAAGTGAGTCAAGACATGTCCTGTCAAAATACTACTCTACCTGACCAGAACATGCAGCATCACTTTGACAATACTTTCTGATCATGCTGGACCGCAGATGTGTCTGACCAAACCTTAAGAAACAACCTCTATGAAACTGCCAATAACAAATCGCCACCAATCACCAACTCCCAAGTCAATCCAGTACCTTCCCTATGAGCGTCAGCTGCATTGAGAACCCAACTACCATCAATATAAGGATGGTCAGGAAGTTAATGGTTCTGACCAGTTACAAATCATATGAGGGAGTCTGCAGATTTGTTTTTTCTAAAATTTGGTTTGTAAGTGATGTTGAGTTGTTTTGAGTTGCGCTGGCAAATTGGTGCCATCAAGGTAATGCCAGCAGCTATGGGGAGGTAAAGTCTGAGCAATGGGGATGGAGAAGGAAAACATACAAATAACAAATGATTTACAATATTAGATAATAAATTCATTTTCTGCCTCTTCAGCACCCACTGATTACATCAGCCACAGATTAGATGACAGTTCATTAAGATGAGCGACAACTTTGGAGGCAAGACATCGAGGAACTGAGGAGGAGGAGAAAGAAGCATTTTGTACCCTTGAGGCCTGTGGCTCTAAAGAACCAGCAACTCATTAGAGACCGAGGATAAGCTTCACACAGCGGACTTTTTTTTTTCTCAGTTGAAAACAGGAAGTGTGTACTTGATCCAAAAAAAGAAGAAGGAAAAAAAAAAATCTACAAGGATGGAGACAGGGAGCAAGTACAAGCACCCTCAGGCAAATTACCACCACATTGTGCATTTCCAATGCATCACACTTGCAGTCTTGTTCGCTCTCCCCTCATTTAACCTCTGTGTTAATGGGTTCTGGGGAGAGCAGACTGTGGCGGTGCATCAGGACGCCGCTTGTACAGTCTGTTCGAGCCGGAGACCAGGTTTTGTCGGAGTCTAACGCCCCCACTCCAATAAGTAGCTCTGCTCAAAGCCTCAGGGACCCGCTGAAGGATGGGACAATTTAGCTAATGAATGGCAGAATCTGAGAGGTGCGTTATGTGCACCTTGAATTAGAATTCACTTTGAACACAGCGCTGGAGGAATGATGAAGACAAAAATACCAGAAACTGACAGCTTGCATTGTTTTTTTGTTTTTTTTTTCTTTCTTTGTAAGTCAGTCAAAGGTTCCTGGAAGAAAACAAAAGTTTAAATTACCAAAAGGAATATCCATGACAAACCTTTTCTCTGTGTTTGGCTTGGAGCCGATGTCATACTGGTCATATCACCTTTTTTGGCTGCTAAACCAGGGAACACTGCATCCTGAAACAATTCCAGTGGCATATTAGACACACAAGTGCAACCTCTCGTTTATGCTCTCATGCTTTCTAGACACAAAGCGAGTGGCAAAGGATGCTCCGACATAAACCAAAAAATCTCGTTCCATCAGGTTTGAGAGTTTCTGTCTTTTTGATACCTCATCTGTTTCACTGTCTCCGTCTCCTTGGGATTTTATTTAAGTTAAGAAAAAAAGGAATTTTTGCAGATAACTCAAAAATAGCATGAAAACCTCTTCTGGGGTATCACTCAGAAGCCAGAATCATTGGTATGTACGGCATGTAACATCTGCAGTGTTCTGCAGTCAAGGGCACAACCGAGTATACAGAGAATCCCTGACAGTTTTTTCTGGGTCTTTCAGCTCAAATAATCATTGAAATATACATACACAGGGAGGTACCGTGAATCAGTCTGCATTGGAACTGCAGGCAATCCTTTCTTGAAAGTTAAGACGGTAGACATGCAAAGTCACTGATGTGTCTCGTGACCAGAACAGTCTCTCTGAAGTGCAACAGCTGAACGCAGAACCTGATCTTAAAAGGCATCGTCTGTTGGGGACAGAGCTAAACCGCAGCAAGAGTTAAACAGATCTGCAGTAAAGCTGCTACATGTGTAGGATGGTGAGGTCACAGTTTATCCCTATCGCTGCCTTTAGTAGTGCACCACCCAAGTACAAATAGGTGCTGAGGCCATTAGTAGTTTCCTGAACAACGGGGTACGATGTTAAAACTGAAAAAACACTTGTGTTCTCGGTATCATTATATTCTTATCACCTTTTTATACTCATTGAAACTTTGCATCATATGACTGAATCTTTTATGTGTGATTTATTCCAATAAGAGAGCAGTCACCATGAGAAAATATCTATTAACGCCCGTATCGACCGTAGGTCTTAGGTGCACCGGTTCATGTTTGTGAATAATACAAAATTGAGTAAATATCCTAAAATTTACAAATGTAAAGTTTTGGTGTAATGTTCCAAATTTCCTACTTTCTTACCTTTGCACTTCCATTACAATCTATTGAAAGTCCTTTCTAAACTCCATTTAATAGAGAACACAGTACTAGAATGTAGGTCAAGTGGGACTGAAAGTGAACTGAAAGTTTTTTCCCCCATTTTTATATGTGTATATTATGATTTCGGGACCATCTTCTAACCGGAAATAAATAATGTAAAGTTTAGTTTGAGTATAATAAGTTCTACCAGTCGTTAAAGGAAAAAAAAGAAAAGAAAAAGGAGCAAAGTCTTTTTCCTGAACATTCAGACTGACTCTGGTTGGACTGATTCCAGCACAGCTGCTCCCGGGGTTGAGTAATCAGCGCAGGGCGACTGAAGTCTGTCCAATCGGGTCAGTTTGTGCGTTTGGACCGGAGAGGCTCCGCTCAGCAGGTTTACCTTGGTCGAACTGGATTAGTTGCTCTCGATGACTGATGCCAGTTGTTCAAATTCATTAAGTTGACCTAGATCAACAAATTCAGTCCAACTTTTAACTAAACGTTTATTTTAAACTTATGATAAACTAGATTTTAAAATAAACAATTTGTTTTAGTGTTTTAAGAAACAGATTGTTAGGATGGTGAGAACCCTAAACACTGTTACATGGGGACAATGTAAAGTAAGTTGTTATGAGGCTTAATCAGTAAAACTACGGAGCTGTTGTGCTTACATTTAAAAATATAAAAATAAAGTCTGCAACCTTTATTTATGAATAATTGAGAAGTAATATTATACATATTAATGTACATGGTACTGGGACAGCAGGATTTAGAGTCAGTATGCTATTATAACAATAAGTATAACTATATTTAATAAGGTAATTAAATAAGGATCAAGAGAGATGTGAGTAACACAAACACTCACACAAAACAGCATAAGAAAGAATCACAGACAACCACAAAAAGGTCCAGAATTACAAGATGTCGAAAGTTTGTACTATTTTCAACAGCCTAGATATTACTCTGATTTTTAAACAAGCTAGATTTTTAAATTCGACTTTCAATTATTTGTCTGATTAAAACAGCTTCCAGACATGTGGCAGCTTTCAGCTGGTAACCATCTCCCTCCTTTAGGGACAAAAGAAAGCATTAACTCCTCGTAACTGTAAGAGGAAATGGCTTCGAAGTGGGTAAAACTGCAGGTTAAATTGCATCTATTCACATCCTACTTGGGTTTTACTGCTAATTGGTTGGAATTAGGGAGGAACTGAAATTTTGTTTTTTTTTTTTAAGCATTGTCAATACTCCTAGCTATACTGTTTTTCCATTATTTTTATTTATTTTTTTTCATGATTGTATACTAAAAGTTTGTGTGTGTGTGTGTGTGTGTGTGTGTGTGTGTGTGTGTGTGTATACGCCCCCGGTACGTTGCTATATGTACTCAGATTTGTGCCTTTGAGAAAGAGAGAGAGACAGGGAAACAGGGACTGTGAGAGAGAGGGAGACATCTGCGCACACCCCCTCGAGGGTACGAGGCATCCCGCTTGGTTCTTTATTAGGTTCTCCGAGCTTTGAAGCTGCTCCTGCTGTCTCCTCTTATACCTACTGCTAAAACCCTCTGATACAGCCGGGGATAGTCAGTGGCAGCTTACATGAACTGCGATTGTGACTGGATCTTCAAAGAAAAATCATCTGAAACCTTTGATGCTCCCTCCCTTTGATGCTCTCATACACAGGGACACAGTGAGGATTGAGCTGACGGAGGCTTTCGTTTTCGCGCCCGAGGACGTTTTGTCGGCCGCTGTTTGGGTCAACTTAGCCGAGCGAACGCCATCGAACAAACAGCACTGCGCAAGAGAACGCGACCGGTTGCTTTCGCGGGCCAGAATTATGCAATGCTGCATTCGGACCATAGCGGTTTGCTTTTCTCAATTAAAACAGATCCCACTGAAACTGAACTACCACACATTAAATGATATTTAATCCTTGACAGCAAAAATCCATAAAAGTGTCAGCACTTCTTGTAATCTTTAACTGTAGCTGAGTTGCAATACAGTGTGACAGGGGATCCCTCCCAGCCACGGCAGTGCTGCTCCGTATCCTACCGAGTGCTCTAACTTCTCTTAAGGTGGGCAAATTAAAAAAAAAACAAAAAACAAAACACTTCCCTACAGCGATCAATCAGGCATCATTTCATTATTATAGTGAGTTACAAACAGGCTCACTAGAAAGAAATAACAGCCCTGACATCTTGTTAGTTATTCTGTCCTGTAGTCACAGCACAAGTATGAAGAAAAAAAACCTAGCTGACTTAAAAATTACAAGTTACCTAGCAACTACTGCTATGGTGCAGGGCTACGGAGGTATGACTACTGATCCCTGAATTAACCAGATAGCAAGGAGGAGTTTAATGCAGACAGACACCAGACACTTGAGGGGAATCTAATCTGTGACCTTTTCATTTTACGAGGATCAAAATGACTGGTAGTCCATCCCTGGCATTTATCCACTGCAACTCTCATCTCGCGCAGAAGTGGCAGGGAGACAGAAACGCCAACCGCCTTTTCAAACCCATGAACAGTCTGATCTCTTGAGCGCCTCCAGAATTTCAAACTGCTGTTTGTTGTTGTTGTTGTTGTTGTTTTTTATGTTTTGGTTTTCTTTTTTATCCATGCAGTGAGAAGCGCGGCGGTTGAAAATGATTTGAAGGGAACCGTCGGGAAGACTCTGTAAACCTCCCCAAACAAACTGCGGACAGATAGTCGAGTTTTGCACAGAAAATACGGAATATGAATGTCATGCAGGTATATCCAAATTATGTCAAGGACGAATGAAGGACTAGCTTTTTTCGAAGTAATAATGCAGAAATCGGGCACATCCTTTCTCAAAATGATGAAGGAAAACTAGTAGATGCATTTGTTCTAGCCTTGAGTTTTGAAACTCCTTATTAATAGGCTGTTCAAATGAAACATTAAATACTCTCCAGCTGAATCAGAATGCTGCTGCTGAGAGTACTGACAAGAATCAGAAAAAGAAATCATATCTCTTCTGTGTTAGTTTCTTTGCATTGGCTTCCAGTGAAATCCAGGATACAATTTAAAATCCTCCTCCTCACCTACAAAGCCCTTAATGGCCACACACCATCCTATCTTAAAGAGCTCACAGTACCTTATTATCCCAGTAGAACACTTAGTTCCCAGAACGCAGGCCTAGTTGTGGTTCCTAGAGTCTCCACAAGTAGAACAGGGGGCAGAGCTTTCAGCTATCAGTCTCCTCTGTTGTGGAACCATCTTCCAGTTTGGGTCCGGGAGTCAGACGCCCTCTCCACATTTAAGAGGAGGCTTAAATCCTTCCTCTCCAATAAAGCTTATGGTTAGAACTGGCTCAGTATTAGCTTGAGCCATCCCCACCTCCTCTGCCGCCTCCTCTTTATCTGTGGGCAGTAATAGCTCAAAAGTGCTTATTACAAACCGTCCTTCTTTCTCCCCTAGTTTTGTGCTTCCTCGTCTCTCCTCCTCTTCCCCAGTCTTTCTCCTCCCGTCACTTCGTGGTTTTCCTGCCTCTGATGCTGCAGAGTCTGGATCCAGGACTGTAGAACCACCTACTGCTCAACAGCCACTGAATTGTTGTTATCATTTCATTTAGTCCTATTAGTAATATTATTAGCCCCATTAGTGTAACTGCTAGCTTTGCTATTAGTCCCATTATTGTGCTGTGCTCTCTCTTCTCCCTCCTGCCGCCCCCTTGTGTCTCTCACTCGCTCCCTCTCTCCCCCACTCTCCACCCATCCGGTCAAGGCAGACCCCCCCCCAACCACCACCATCATCACCATGAGCCAGGTTCTGTTCAACGTTCCTAAATTCTTGTTCATGGGGAAATGTTAGTTCTCTGTAAATAATAAACTTTAAAGAATCTGGTCTAGACCTGCTCTATATGAAAAGAGCCCTAAGATAACCTCTGCTGTGATATGATATCGCGTTATATGAATAAATTGAATTGAATCAAATTGAATGTTTCACATAACCCTTTCTGAAAATGGCAAGTTGGAGGATTCCTGCTCCTACAGACCAGGTTAAGCAAGTGTATATACTCTGCAACTAGTTCAGCCCCATGGAGAGCATGTGAAGGACAGGGATCAGCACCGCAGACAGCGCCGCGGGGAGAAAACCAAGTCAAGTGTGGCAGAGAATCCATTTTCCAGTCCAGGTGCTCCAGTCTATTGGATCACGGACCTGGAGACACCGCTGACCGCTCGGTAATCACCGGTAGAGCCTTTTTTTATCCGGTCATGCTTACAGAGGAAGCCTCCGCTCAGAGGAGAGTCTGCAGTCAGACAGCGGACTCACTTTCCACAGAGGCGCTAAAGAAGTGTTACCAACTCGGTGAAACCGATAAGTCCTCGGCTCACTGTTCGTTTTCTTTTTTTTTCTTTTTTCCTTTTTTTTTTTCCCTCGCCGCTTGGAGGGGAAGAGGTGGGAGTAGATCACAAGACCCTTGTCCACTCACGGATGCCACGAATCTTCGAAGAATATCAGCCATTTCTTCTCATTTTCTCATGATGACCGCTTTATTTCCTAAGATGTTGGGAGTTCAGTTAAATCAAATTGCAACCCCAGTGTGGCAGCGTACTGTTCGAATATACAATATATAATACATTATACAATCTACTACTGGTGCACTTACATTGTACCCTACTCTAAATACATTGAGATTTAAAGTGAGGCCCTTGATTTAGATCAGTTTTTAGTTTATTATTCTTACTGGTGAGTGTCCTTATCCTGTTTTTTGGCTTTTGATTCAATTAGATTCAATTAAAAAAAAAAAAAAAAAAAAAAGAGTGATGGTGTAAATTGTCAGTGGCTCTGTTTATTGTTGCAGCCTGCTAGTGCAATGGACCACCTACCCCCCCCCCCCCCCCCCCACACACACACACACACACACACACACACGTACATCTGGCTGTGTTAACACTACAATCTACAGTCTGCACACCATGGGGCCAGTGGTTCAAAAACAATTCATCTCACTTCAGTGAGACTAAAGTATAAAGTCTTTACATTATTGCCCCACGTCCCCCTGCTGTGTTCAGAGGGAGAAGCTGCATGGCTCCCAATCTCTGGGAGGAGGAGGGAGAATGTTGGCGCAGAGTTTTGCAAGTTTAATCCGTGTGATGAAAGGGCAGCATGGAGCAATGCTCAAGACTGAACTTCGATGTAGGAGCACGGCATCAGATGAGGCCGAACTTTGGCACTGTAGCACCGAACAAAACCAAACACTGAAACTTGGGTTTCCACTGTAATCGCCGCCCGAGATATCGCCGCCTACAGAAAACGATGAATCACTGACAACATCGACGCAACTCTTCATCCAAGGAAGAAGGAAGTGAACAACATGTCTGATAAAAAAAAAAAAAAAAGATGCTCAAATATGACTGAAAAGATTTACACTCTTCGGCCACAAATCGAGTTCCAGTTCATGGAACAGGTGATGTAGGCGGTAGCCTAGGGTGCAGAGTGTCGGGGGGGACAAAAAAAGCTAAGCTAAATATGGAACTAATTCCATTTTATTAATCATGGTTAGAGTAGCGTCATTATCAAAAAACAGCCTTTTAATTACAATAATAAACAAATCACCCCCTGAAATGTCTGCAAAAATCAGATCATTTAGGACAGATTGATCCTTAGTTCATATTTCATATCATCATATCATATATAAACACAATTTTAGGTTAATTATGTCTTTCAAATGTTCCTAAATCTTGATAGAGTTAATGTATCATGAAGCAATGATTAGATCTTCTGAAAAAAAAAAAATTGTCTGGCACATTTTCTTTCCGTATGAAATTTGAAGTTCAGTGCTGGAAACTTTTTTTTTTTCTCTTGTGATCAGTATAACAGAAATAAAACTATCACCCCAGTTTATGTCACGATTCAGCAGCAGAAAAAGGTTCCACTACATTATAATACACCACTTGTTAAAATCAATCACCCCTGTTACCCTGGAATAATCATACATGACAGAGAAGTTTGATGAATGAAGCCCGAGCTGCGTGCTCATTTACATACATTGCAGAGACTTAATAGTGGCGCGCCTCAGCCGTTTAGCTCTCGGGATCGTATAAACCTCTTATCTAACGCACCCAGCACCTCTGCTCTATCGATCCCTGCGCCTCCCACTAAATAAGGAACCCAGCACACGGGTGCCTGTTTTCCACACAAGGCACCTCAGCACCTATTTTTAAAAAGGCATCTCAGCCGAGGAAAGTTTGACGAGCGCTCCTTTCTAATTTCCAGCAGCGGTCTCCTTCCTGTTCACCCACACACTCCCCAGTGAAGGGAGAGAGAAGAGCGAGGTGTTTTAGAGAGAACCGGCTACCTGGAGCCCGGGTTAACAATGGGAGTATGTTGAATGCGTAGCTCATGAAGGCATCTGTTGCTCTTTTATACCTTTTATGCCTAAATTTTAGAATAAAATGGGACTGTGCATGGTGATAACAGTATAAATTTGAACTCCACAAATGTTGAATACCTTCGCCGATGGGGAATAGAAGTGAAAGTCTGTTTTGGGTTTCCAATAGTAGATGACTGTGGGTGTAGCAGCTCGCAGGTAGGTAGAACTTTGACAGTAAAGCAGGGGAGTTGTTGAAAAAGCAGCAACAACACACTTAGTTGCCATTTCTGGGCAACAAAAACAAGGTTTAATGTTTTAGTGAACTGAGGAATCAAAATAACCCGATTTAAACCGCTATCAACACCACAAAAAAAGCCATATGAAATCAATTATTTGTCTTACGAAGTTTAGTGACCATGGAAAATCCACTGACCAGATTTTTGTACGTCCAAATGGTGGCGTTTGGCACTGAATGCTAGAAATTAGGCCTTAAAAGATAATAAGTTCAACATGCTAGCATGCATGTCAAGTACTACGGTTGGGATCAGTACAGTGGGATGAATTTTGAGCTCTATAATAAATACCACTGTAAATAGAGTAGTTGAGTCTTTTAAAAAAAAAGTCAAATGCAAAGCAGCAAAAAAACAAAACAATATTTTGCTTTAAAATTTCATAAAAATTTGAAAGTATTCACTGTTTGTTCAGATGTTTAAAGCAATCCATTTTAATGTTTCCCTGTCAAGCGACGTAGTGCCAATAATCATTGCTCTCTCTCAGTAGCAAAGGCAAGAGTAATGTGACGCTGTTGCATTGCTGCAAAAAGTCAAGAGAGTAAGTTGGTAACTGTTGTTGGTTGGTGTTCAACACCAGAGACCACAGCCACAGTGTTATCCAATCTCTTACCAGAGGTCAGCTTTGTTTTTACCTTGATCTAGTTTCAAATGCCTACGGTTAATCAAATTTGAAAGGAAATGTTCAACAGAAAACAATCCAACGAGTAGCTTGATACCACTTTCATATCATTACGCTAAATAGGAGGTTACCGTGACTAGACAAGGGGGTGGGGCAGCCAGCCGGGCTCCTTTCAAGCCTTGCTCCATCCAATGTTAACAAAATCCTCCAGCCTAGTTTTTCTTTGAACCACAGAGGCAGCAGATCAGAGAACACTGATAGAAGGTCTTTTTTGGCAACTTATGTAACTGTAATCTGTCAGTTGCGTCTTGTGATGTCTTTGGATTTGAGGAAAATGCTAAGTAGCGACTTATAAATCGGGAGTTGCTTTTCGACAAAACTTCAGTGAAATGCTGAACAGTGAGAAGTGAGACGACCGATGATTTGTATTCAGTTTCTGGCCTCGTCCTCTCCTACACAATACTCTCTCCTTTGAGACCAAACACTATTCATCTGTGTAAACACACACACACACACACGGTCTGTCAGACACAGACACAGTGTTTAATGACACATTCCTCACTCATTTGGACCCAATGAACCAGTATGTCAAAACACACCCAAACATACACAGTACAATACACGTGCAGATTTTACACACAGACCATCTGGATACACACACTTGCATCACCTGCTCAGCCATGTCAACACCCTACTCACAAACACACATACACACTCACACACAAACATGCCACATGGTGCGAGCTGTGGCCTCATTTACAATGAAAGTCAGGAGAGAGAGAAAAAAATTTAGTAATCCCAAAAGCTCGCACAGATTTGCAGATTGATCTTCAAAACACAACAACAAACACTCAAACACAATAAAAAATAACCTGCAAACTGGCCCAAAGCTCCGCTGGAGCTCCGCTCTCCACTGTGTGTGTGTGTGTCTTACTCAAACACTCACAAACTAACAAAAGCACACAAACATTAAAAAAAAAATCAGTTTTAAACTACATCATTCATGAAACATTACACACAACACAACCAAATACAGACATCCCCTTTGTTAATTCACATTCACATTCAGAAACAAGACACTGAAATGACACCTACTATGAAACCAAAGCTTTACAACAACATTTGTAGTTTGAAAGGTGGAGTAAGCGATTCTGATCCAATATACTTCCCTGTCAAATTCAGTGAATGTCTCCTCACGGAGGAGTGTGTGTTGAAAAAATAAATCTGGTGTCTGTAGTTCAGGCCTTCGCTCTGTAAGTAGGAAACAAGCAAAAGGGTCCGGGCCGGCCGACAAAGCACACCTCTTGCAAATCAGTACTAGGGGAATTTTGTGCTTTTCTAAAAAAAGAGGCAAGAATAAGAGAAGAGGGGAGATGGGGGAAATGGAACAGTGGGAACGAGACATGGTAAATCTGATGATAACGGAGAGTGCCAATTTAAGGATTACCAGGGGAAGGAAGAAGCAGCAGCAGTCTACCCTTCCGCAGCTGACAGACCGCTTGGAGTTTTGAATGGATTCGATTAGCGGTGAAGACGAGAGACTAGCAGCGACATTAAAGCAGGTCCATGGAAAGGAATCGGGGCCGGTAAAAAGTTTTTAAAAAATGGTATGGGTGTTTTGACGGTCCCACCATCCATGTGGCAGCTCACCCCAATTTGTCCAGGCTGTCGAAATTATGGTGGAGAGACCTCAAAGAGTTTGAAGGCATGAAGACATTTCTGTTGGACAGGTATGTAAACATTAATTTTGGTGGTGTGATGTTAGCTATAGTAGCAGGAGAGTTGTTAGTATTGATGTCTGTAGCTGGTCTCTGCATGTTAACTCTTTAGCAGCAACTGTAGCGACTGTTTGGGAACCCACAACCAAGCTAATGTCAGATAAATTATTTGCTGTCTTTTTATGTGTTTTTTGATCTGTATCATGGTATTTGTCAGTGCAATGTGTGAAGATTTTGTAGCCACAGATACTACAAAAACATGTCTGCTAGCACAGTTGATTTATTTGGTTGGATGCATAATTTGAAATGTTATGCCAAGTAACTTTACCATCCTTGCTAGCTTAGCTACAAAGTAACGTTCTCTCTTCTGTCACCATAGCTTTGTAAAAAAAATAAATTAAAAAAAATCTCAAACTAACTTTTTCCATGTTGTGTTTTGGATATTGTTTGTGTGCAGCTCATTTTTTGTTTGATGACGTTTTATATTATTAGGTTTGTTTTGTAGGCCATTGTGTCGTTGCCATGGCAAGGAACATTGACTGATGGGGGGGGTAGTGCTTCTGAAGAAGCTCTAAAGGGTGGGGTGTATTTTTATTGGTGTTGAGTTCAAATACTAAATCTTTTTGTGTTGAAAAGATAAAGAAATGGGGAAAAAGAGCATTTACATAAGTTAGTGTTAGATGTGAGTAAGAGGGACTGAAAACTGCAAAATTTTTTACTCAGTTCTTTACAAATAGTTTGAAACATCAAAAATCAAACAGACAAGCTTTTGGTGTTGTTTATCTCCACAGTGAAGTTGCCTTTCATGCATTTTTTATGTGAAATATGATTTATATAATATTTTTTTGTTTATTTGTTGGTAACTTCTCAAGTATTTGTCAGATTATTTATTAATCAATAAATCTGGGGGATGGTGGTTTTGGATCTAAGAGTTCTTCCATGAGATAACCATATTTTTATTTTTATTTTTTATTTTTTTTAGCCTCTATTTTTACTGCTTTTAAGTGCAGAGAGAAAACCAAAATGTTCAACCCAATGTTGCAATTTTTCAAAACATGGAAAACAAACATGGAAAAGTATAAAAACAAAAGGCAGAACTAAATGTTTTCATGTTACCTGAAATACACCTTTGCTTATTGCCTAGTTTGCCTTTTGGCTTGATAATTTAGTTTTGAAACCCAAAACAATCGAAATTTTTTTAAACATTAAACATCCTCTGCTGCTTTATTTCACTTAATTGATCAAATCATTTGAATGAAACATGAGTTCTGAGCTTCATATACTTCCTTCATAAAAGTTTATGAACTGTCATTCATCCAGCTAGTTAATGAGCTCACTAAAGAAATAAAACCCTTTTATAATGTCTTTGTCTCACACACACACGCGCGCTGTCACTGTTATTTCCATCCATCACTTTCCATCATATACCGCACAATATGCCTCGGTAAATAAAAAACGTATGATGAAATCTTATTTATTTAAAGAGACCATAATATCAGTGATCTTCAGGTTAGGACATAATTATTTTGTGCAGTCACAGTCAAAAAAGATAAAAAAAAAAAAAAAAAAAAGTCAGAAAGATCTAATTCATGTAATCATGAACATGTTTTCATCGCTGCCCGAGATGGACGTGGAAGCTGCATCAAAAGGCGTTGGTCTTCTTCGCTTAAAACTCCACCTAAGTCACCTCATGACCTTTTTTTTTTTTTTTAGGAGAAACTCATGGCCATTACAAAATCAAACAAGCTGCTCTGGGTTAGTTCAGGCACATCTCCCAGACCAGCCCGCCTACATTTACCCCGTATACAATAAAATATACAATAAAAATATCAACACGTTCAAATTGAGATGCATAAACAGGATTTATAGACACGCACACGACAATCACGTTCACGCCAAACAAGCCTGAATTCAACCCCCAGCACAGAAAATCAACCTGTTGCAAAACTGATTCACCTGAACCACACAGGGAGAAAAAAAACGAAAGTGGTCTGTATCTCCCAACAGAGGCCGAGACGCTTTAATTACTCACGTTGAGAAAATTAAATTAGATCCAATTATTTCAGCCCGCAGCACAAACCTCATTCAGAGTTTGAGTGGCAAAGACTAACAGAAGTGAACCGCGGGCAGAAAAAGTGAGGAAGAGGAAGAGATAGGAGAAGAGGAAGAGGAAGGACAAATGGAAAAAAATAACTTGACAACAACATCAGCTGGAAGCGGACGTCCAGTGTTCCTCGGGATACACAAACGCACCGAAAAACATACAGAAATACACACAAAGGTATATGAATTTACTGCCGGTGCGCAAACACACGTGAATATATACATGATCTACATTTGAGGGGACTCACGTACACACAAACATATACAAATGTTACACACACTTCAGACACACATAGACACTGAGATATAGATACGAACTGTGCGCACACATGCACACACATACATAAATGCATTTAAGATCACACACATCAAAGGCACAATCAAAGAAACATCAAAACCACTGACACAAACACACACAGCAGTGTGTAGTTGACACACACACATCAGCATAGTTGACATTAGTGTCTTTCTCTCCGACACACACACACACACACACACACACACTGTACCCTTAATTCGGCGTCTGATGACCCCTAAGCGGCACTTGAGCGAGACCGAGAACATCCTCTCTCTCTCTTTCCTTCTCTTTGTCTTCTTCCTGCTTTCTCTTTCTTTTCTCTCCCTCCTCCTCCTCCTCTTCCTCCTCCTCCTCCTCCTCCTCTTCTTCTTCCTTCTCAGTTGGACATTGTGCAAGACGAGCGAAGGATGGAGAGACAGAGACACAGAGGTAGAGAGAAAGACAGTCGTACTGGAGCGTTGGCCGGTCACATGGCGAAGAGAGAGAGAGAAAGCGAGTCGTCTTCTCTGGCAGTGAGAAGTGATTTCATAGCTCGCTCGCTCTCTCTCTCTCTCTCTCTCTCTCTCTCTCTCTCTCTCTCTCTCTCTCTCTCTCTCTCTCTCTCTCTCTCTCTCTCTCTCTCTCTCTCCCCCCCCTCCCTCACTTCCCTCCCTGTGTCGTTCACCTCTGTCTTTCACTCTTGTTCACTCTCTCTCTCTCTTTCTGTGTGGGAAGTGGTGTGAAATTAAGCCTCCTCCTTCCCTCTCTCTCTCTCTCTCTCTCTTTCTCACACTCATATTCTTTCTTTTCATTGCCTGTTTTCTGTCTCGGTGTTACGTCCTCTCTCTTCCTTTTTCACATCTTTCTTTCTGATCCTGCCTTCTATTGTCATGTCGTTTCCTTTTCTGTCACCCCTCGTTTTTCTTCCTTTATTTTTCAGAAATTTGTTCCAGATCTTTTCCCCCCATCCTTTAAGCCTTTCTTTAAAAAAAAACAACTCTTCTCTTTTTAGATTTTATATGCTTCTTTTACTTCTCCGTTCACTCTTCGTTTCTTTATTTCTTGCCTGTATTGGATCGGTTGCCATGGCATTTTGTACAGATAATCATGGTCCCCAGAGGATGACGCCTCCTGGAAATGCTCATATTCTCGTTTTTGTTTTAGTTGAAATATCTCGACCATTATTGGAAGCTTTGAAACAAAAATTGTGAAGACATTCTTGATCCCCACAGGATGAAGCCTACTGACATCGCTTCACATTTTTGGTTTTTAGTTGAAATATTTCTCAACCACTATTGACACCTTTGTAAAGAATTCTTGTACGAATGTTCATGAACCACTGAGGATGAACCCTAATAACTTTGGTATAAACCCAACTTTTCATCTAGCAACACCAGCAGGTCAAAACTTTTAACTGCCAAACTAAAACACTGAAACAGCTGATGGATTGGTCAAAAAGATTTGGTGGGGACATACTTGGTCCCCAGGGGATGTATCCTCCCAGAACCGTTAGCATAGCTTCAGATCCTTAGCGTCAGTCGGGCTAAAACGTTCCTTCCTTTCTTTTCCTGCTTTTCTTACCTTCAATAAGGCAAAAAAATAAAAGCTCAAAACTCTTTCATTACTTCTACTCACTCACACTCTCTCTATTACTCTGTTGCTGTCTCTGTTGTTGTCTCTCACCCCAAACACTAATCTCCTCACTCGCCCTTTTTTCTTTCAAGTCATCCTCACTCACTCCAAGTCATCTTCTGCAGAGCTCTCTCTCTCTCTCTCTTAGTGTCATGGTAACAGTGTTGGGGGGGGCAAGTTGGGATGGGGGGACGGAAACGATAGAGAGATCAAAGCAGCAAATAGCTGGGCTCAGCAGTGGAAGAGAAGAATAAAGAGATGAGGTGAAGGAGACATGAGGAGGTAGAGGGGTGTTGAAAGCTTCGCAGGGAGCAGAGGAAGGAGAGGAGAGGTGGAGGAGTGAGGAAGAGGAGGAACATTGACATGAGAGTTGAGAAAAGGAGGGAGGAGAAGGACAAGAGAGGCAGAAGAAATGAAGAGAACAATCCAGGCAGAGGAGACGCAGGAAGTTAAGATGAAAAATGTGGACAAAAGGAGGAGGACATGAGGGAGGAGAAGAAGGGGGGAGGATGAAAGAGGAGCAGAGAGAAAAACCAATAGAGTAAGGAGAGAGAAAACTCGAAGCGAAAGAATAAAGCAGTTTAGTTGTGGTGCGACGAAAGGGAGTTGGGGGGGGGTGGAGATTATGGTCCACAGAAGAGAGGAGGATGAAGAGGACGGATGAGACGGGGCTTGGAGAGAGAGAGAGGGGAAGAGGAAAAGGAGATGATGGCTATTGAAAGACTGCATGGGACGAGTGAGGGGGGAGGATGGGGAAGGAAGAGGTGTGTGCAGGGGGCGTCACGGCGGTTGAGACGCACCCCAGTCTAAATAATTCACGGCTACTTTCAAATGCATTTGTGCAAATAACATCAAAATATTCGGGAAACCGTTCAAACCGGGTTTGGAGTAAGAGACTGAGGGAGCCGCCACGGTGTTACAGTGTTACTGAATGGACCAACATCCACACAGTAGCAGTCTATTTTAGGTACAGGGCGTCTATTTTCTCAGCCTGCGTGGTTTTTATATATATATATATTTAGAAATATTAGCTGTAGGAGAAGAAACAAAGATCAATATTCCAGTGCCCCTCCATACTTAAGTCTTCAAATCTACATTTGAAGCCCTTTTTAATTATTACACAGGCATTTAGTATCATAAAAAGGGCTTAAACTTGTTAGGATCCTTTCTGATACTTGTTTTGATTTTTTACAAAAAGAAGCAGAAATGTAAAAAAAAAAGAAATCAAACTCTTTTGTTTGCTTGTGGATATACAATTTAAAAGATCAGTTTTAAATGTATCAGCTGCTTTTGGAAACTCCCCATTAACTGTTCTATTAATAATTAACTAACAACACTAAAAAGAATTAACTCTGGTTCTTTTCGAGAGAAAACCACACTCGACAAGTGGTTCCCAAACTTTACTGCCAGGCGTCAACCCACAGTATTCATTGATATCACCAGCCATCTTCCAAATGACATTTGCCATTGTTTGCTACTAGTACTCACACTTTCATTTTCCATTTATCTATTAGTATTAATCAGCTGTTGTAACTATTAACTATTGATTTTCAACAACTGATTAGACTTCCCTGCTAGCTTGTTAGCTTGTAATCATGCAGCCTCAATTGAACTGAAAAAAAAACAGATGCTCATTTTTAGACATAGGCAAATTAGGCAGTCAGATATTGAGCTACACCAACCAGAGGACACAAAGAAGACTTTTTTTTTTTTTAATCGATTCTTCAATCAATTATTATTCTGACACCCCAATGTAGTTCTAAATGTCATTTAAAATGCCATCCAACCGGCGCATTTCATTTTTATAATCAACCAATACACACATATCGCACAGCCTCTCTCACACTCTCACTTATCCCTTTGAGGCTTATTAATGAAACTGCTTAACACCACAAAACGCTAAACACATATTAATGGACTATTATGCATGACTTTTACCCGTCAGTGCCAAAACCAGCAGTGAGGAAATGACCTGTCAGTCACACCTGTCATTCAGGAAGCACCTGCTCAGAAAAACACGCCCCTATCTAAATTGTTTTATCTTCTCAAGGGTAAAAAAAAAAAAAAAAAAAAAAAAATTTTTACAAAGCTTCCAATCAGGGACTGTGATTTCTGGAGCGATCTATCAATCATCGGTGACACCGCATGTTAAGACACAAGAACAGCGGCTTCAGCGTTTCGCGGCGGTAGCTGCTGCTTGGCTAAAAGAAAAACAAAACAAAACACAAACACACAGATACAAGTAAACACGGCAGCAAATTACCAAACAGAGCAGGGCCATAAAGCCCCAACGCGGCGGAGACAGAAGCTTCCTGCAGGACCCTGAAGGATGTACAAGTTTTTGTTTCCTCTGGATTTTCTATCCATCATCGGCAGAGGAACTTATCAATATTCATGATTCTCCCTCTCGCTGTTGCTCCCTGGCACCCTCCTCCTCCACTTCGCTTTTTACAAAACGTGTGCATGTTGTGCATATGTTTCCTCATGCACGCATGCATATGATAATCAAAAAAAAAGGGGGGGGTTGGGAGTGGGTTTCTAATCCTATTTTAAACTGTCTTTTTATCCAAACACAAGCAGGACTCACAAAGGCATTATGTCGTAAACTGTTTGTTTTTGGCTCTATACACTTCTTATCCATTGGACACACACACACATACACACACACACACACACACACAAGCACGCAGAGATTGTGCGTCAGTTGCACACACATCCTCGTGGAAAATTGCAGGCGAAGAGTACACTCCGGCACACACCATCACAGAGGGCACTAAAAAGAAAATCCACACAAACATCTGCCTACACAATAAAGCAAACACATGCACACTAAATATTATATTGGCTGAGGGGGAGAGAGAGACAAAGTGAGACAGAGATGAAACAGGAGAAAGATATTCTGTTTGTTTAGTTGTAATTTGCTTAAGTTTAGGCAACTCAAATGAATTGGGGCGAGATCATGGTGAAAGCTTAAAAAAAAACAAAAACCCAGTGTCGACTGGTGGTAAACAACAAAATCTCAACTGTGGCCTCAAGTCAGACGCTCTGAACACCATACTTCCCCCCTGAGAGGGATTTATGGCGCGATAATAAAAATCCTTCCACTTCCGCTGCGGACTGGAGGAGGAAACCGTCAACATGCTGCAATCTCCTGGCAAGGACGGGGGTCCGTATTTCCATTCGCCGCAGGATTTCAAAGCTTCGGTTAAAACTTGACTCGCGTCAAGCATAGCGTAGATCATTTCACACAGATGGAGCGAGAGGAGGTGTATTTAAGCAAGAGACACACGTAAACTCTTAGGAAAATGCCGCTGCGTTACTTTCTGGACCTTACTAGCATCTCCTGTGTGTGTTTGTTCAGCGGAGTTTGTAATCACAGCACTGCCGCATAGCTCGCTCGCTTTATCACCCCTCGACACACTCGGGCTGTGCATGTGCGGAGCAGCGAGCCACCGTAATATTACGCTTGTTCCAGGGCGGAAGCACGGGGGGAACAAATTTTTTGGCATGGAGCCAATGGGACCCGGGGTCTGGAGCTCTCATCCACGGCACACGACGTTCGACCCATCATCCAACAGCTCTGTTCTGTGTCCCTACATTTCCTAAACTTAAGCTTTTGGGAATGGGGGAGCGGTTTGTATGGGGGCAGGTGTGCTGAGCAGGAAACAACAGTCCAAGCTTTGTTTAATAAATCATCACAGCAGCACAGTCCACAGAGTATAGCAAGAAGCAAATATGGCTGCTGCTCAGTACAAGACATAATTCAATACAGCATGAAAATATAGATGTCTGCAGGGCGCGTGGAAAACCATCGGCCCGGGCAAATCCTATCTGGTAACTGCTGAATCTTACTCTCGATCAAACGATCCGACCACTTTGGAAATTACTCATCTACGCTTCAAAGGGGCTGGTATCTCATACTTGGTAAAATGTGGGCCCGAGCTTGTTACACACGACTCAATATACAAAAGCAAACCTCTATTGCTCGGAATTACTGCGACCAGGAGTCCACGGCGTAGTTTATGCAAGACGAGGAAAATAAGAAATATTGATTTGATTTTATTTATTTATTTATTTTTTTTGCAAGCTGAAAAATGTCCTCCACTCAGGAGCCGAATCCTGGCAGGTACATCAACAGCTGTAGTGACAGCTTCCATGCCTAAGGGCTGCTGTTCCACACTTACAGTAGTAGCTGGCTCACAATTGTACCGTGCAAATTTTACCATCAAATACCCAAATTTTAAAAAAATGCAGCTTCCCCTGATGTCCAAAGCCTGGTATTTAATATATTTACAAAAAAGATTAAATGAATAAAAACAACAGAAAAAGTGGTGCCATTAAAAAAAAAAAAAGCTAATTTCTCCAACAAGGCAACTTTCCAGAAAGTTGAGAGAAATAACCTTATTATCAGTGAATCTGAGATTTTTGAAAATTTTAATTGACTCACAGTTTTCAGATTTCCAAACTCACGTTTGGTCCTTGATCAGTTTCTATGAGCATATTAATCCATTCATCCATCTTTCCATCAGTAATCCCATCAATCCATCCATCCATCCATCCGTTTATCATCTATAAATCCATCCATCCATCCATCCATCCATCCATCCATCCAACCAATTAAATAGTTGGAAGGTTTGTGGAAAACTATTGATAGATCTGGCGAGAAACTGTAGTAAATGTAAAACGTGTAACAGTAGAAGTGTAGGATCAGCAGTTTGGATGTTGTTTATTTTATTGATTATCAGAGGGTAATTAGTCTCAGTAAAGCTGTTTCCTCCCCTAAAACTTAACGAGGATTATATGAGTGGGAAGCCATACAACTGTTGTAGGGAAGGAAGAAAGAAAGAAAGAAAGAAAGAAAGAAAGAGAAAAAGAATCTCTTGCTTGCTCAGTCGACTGGTACCATCATCCTCATACCATTACAAACCCAACACACACGCACCTTTGTGTGTGGTCATGAGGCATCAGAAAACCAGTGCAGCAGCTGGATTAGCTCTGCTCTGCTCTCATTAGCTTAATCTCCTGTGTGGAGCACAAACACACACTCGGATGCAGTATTACAGTATCTCCATGGACGCACACACACACACACACACACTCGTGTATTCGATACATTCGCCTTTCATGCCAACACTGAGTCAAGTATATACTGTACTGAATACCGATCACCATACAGGGCTTCTTTAAACTATTTAAACTTATTGACTTTGTGGTACAACTTAAAATCTGAGGGGGAACAAAAAGGCCGCCTTCATTTTGTTAGTCAGACTCTGTTTGGTCCAAACTGGTAATACATGCAGAAAAAGACCTACTTCTATTGCATAACAAATAATATATATCAAATACATAAGTTTAAAACCATGTCCACTAATTAGATAAATTAATATAAAGAAATAATTTTGAGCTACGGGACATCTTTTTTTTCCCTACTTTACCATTTTCCTTCCATATACACCCTTTTTGCCTCTTATCTTCCTTTTCTGCGTTTTCTTCTTTTCTCTTGACCCTTCTTCTTCTTCTTCTTCCTCTTTCGTTCTCCTTTCTTTCTTTCTTTTTTTTTACAACAGCTGATTTGGGGTCAGTGCTCTTCGTCTCTCTCTTTCTTATTTCTCCGCTCTTCCTCTTCAGTTTTGGCAGAAATGGAAATCAGTGCTAATCTCAGAGCAGGAGGTTTAGTCACACACGTACACACACACACAAACACAAACACAAACACACACACACACAAAAGAGTGCATGTGCATTCAGAGCTCTCCTCCCACCTAGTGTGTGTGTGTGTGTGTATGTTTGTGTATCTATGTCTTTTCTCTCTTTGTGGCTGTGTGTATGTGTGTGTGTGTGTGTGTCTGTGTTTGCTGTCAGTATTCATCTGCAGACAAGCATGAGGGTGAAGTTGTTTATGCCAGCATGTTTTGTGTGTGTGTGTGTGTGTGTATGTGTGCGCTCTGTGAGTGTGCAAATTTGTGTGTTGCGTTTTATGATGTCAGTTTTTTTTGTGTGTCCTCGTCTGTGTGTATGTACATGCAGAGTGTGGTCTAGATTTGTGGATGGATGCATATTTGTGTCCTCTCTCTCGTTCTATGTGTGTGTGTATGCGTGTGTATTAGTGTGTTGTGTGTGCGTGTGTGCGAATCTCGTATCTAGGCCACATCTTCAGATCTCGACCCTAAAACAGCATCAGAGTTGGGTGTTTGGAATCCAAAAAAACATTTCAGCAGCCAATGGGGAGCAGCGATGACAGATTTAGCCCAACCTCGTCCCGTGACATTGCCGTGTCAGTCAAGGCTGCGGCTCGAGTCAGGTTCACCGATTCATGTTTGGAAAAATCTAATCAGACCGCTTCACGCTTCTGTTGGGTTTACCTTCTTTTTTTTGATAACATATGAAACTACAAAGTGTTGCTCAGTAGAGCACAGACCCTCGCCAAGGCCAATTTCGAATTTGCATGTCAAACAAAGTGCACCAGACTTCAGAGAAAAAAACAAAAAAAAAAATCCAAATTTAAATGGTCCGGATCTTCCCCTGAGTTGAATGGACTCTGCAGTGACCCCCAGCCTGCCACCGAGCTCGGTGCAAATCGGTTCGCTAGGTTTTTTTTGTGTAAGGGAGCAGAAATTTTAAAAAAGCGGGGGGGCAACAAACAGACAAGTGATTACATAACCTCATAGGTGGAGGTAATTAAGTTTCTCATTTAAAGCATCTTTTTTTCCAATTAAAAACTACTCCTTTTAAAAGTTTTCTTATACTTTGTGGATTTCTTTTGTTATTATTATTTTATTTCTTATGAACTCTAAATGCATAATCTCAAAAACATCTTGAATATTTGTGCAAGTCCTTCTGGTAAAAAAAAGAGAAGAGATTAGAGATACCACTTTTATTTTTTATGTGGCTGCACCTAATACATTTTCATACTCTCAACCATATATTTAAATTATGACATTACAAAAATAAATAATCTTCTCAGTATCAGTGACTCAACCATCTCTCTGCCAGCTTTCGATCTTTCTGACCTCAAAAAACAAAAACAACAACAAAGAAGAAAACTTCCCACCTACTGGGTTCATTCATATACTGGCATCTGGGTGCATTTCAGCACCGTTGCAGTTCTAACTACTCACCAACAGAGGTCAGTAAAAGTCCTTTAAATGATGTCAGATTTTCTCTGACCAATCTCCCTGGTTCGAGTCTCTTAACATGCAACCATCAACTGCTGGAAGCCGGAGTTTTACTGTTGTTGATGTTGTTACTGTTGTATCTTCGTCTTCCTCTAATTTTTTTTTTGTCTGTCTTTAGCATCTACTCACCTGTCTTCTCTTCCAGGTGTTTACACAGACACACACACACACACACCAAACACACATGCAGCATGGTTTCAGACATCAGGGCTCATTTTCCCTCCTTCAGGGAGCCGTCCAGCCTTCTGACAGAAACGCCATAATTTATTAGGAGTGAACAACGTGATCTGGGCCTGTCGTACTTTAATCCTGCTGAGTAGCCGCATATTGGTGCCGCATCGGGCTCCGCTAACTGACACCTTCCCCTTGACTTATTCAGGATTTCCCTCTAATGCCAGAGCAGGGGTTTGTCTGTTAAAACGTACTAATACGAACGACGGAGACAGGCGGTGACACCGAACGACCCCGGCCCGAAGATGCCGCAGCGCCCGGGGGGGGGGGGGACTTGTCGCACTTGGTCGAATTAGATGGTTCTCGTTACAGGTGCGACTCCTCCAGTGGCTCTGCAGGAAGTTGCCGACCAGGAGGGCGTGCAGCCATGTTTTATTAGTGAGGTGGAAGTGGGGGAGGGGGAGGGGTGATAATGGGGGAAAAATGAAGGGAAGTGGAGGACAGGGTGAGAGGGAGAGAGAGAGAGGGGAGAGAGGGAGAGAGATGGAGGGGGAGGGAGAGAGATGAAGAGGGGGAGGAGAGAGAGAGAGAGAGAGAGGGAGGGAGGGAGGGAGAGAGATGGAGAGCGAGGGAGATGGGGAGGGAGCAACACGCAGGACTTTCTCCCCTGACGCCCTCCGGTGGTTGAATCAGAGAAGACACCGAGGCAGCATCCACAACAGGCTCTTATAAAAACTCAAAGACAAAATCTGTTGTTTGCCAACGGCTTCGTAGACGTGTCACCTGATCCCATGTTCCCTGCTGCCAGAGCAGAAACACTTGTCGCTGCTTTTCCTGAAAAGTTGTTGCATATGCCCATAAGAAAAACAAATTATATCAGCCTCATAGTATCCGCCACCAGTACGGTTAGAGTTTGGATAAATATAGGCTTAATAGCTACTTGCATATAGGTTACAAGGAACACTGACAGTAGAAAACACCAGTTGTTTGACCTCCTCCCTTTAGGTTTGGGAGCTTTGTCATACAATTTCTAACTTGTTAAAGAGAGACAAGTCCTACTTCATATGGCCACTAGGGGTCTTTGTCAGGGAGACGTAACATTGTTTGAGGCATTTGAAAAAACGACTGTTTCCTGCTAAAAAGCTAGCAAAAGTATTTAGTTCCCCTGAAACTTTGACACTGATGAATATGCAACAATAAAACTGGTACCGTCATAATCATAATACTTTGACAGATGCAGCGATAACATATGAAGTCTACACATGCGGGCACCGCGGGCACCGCACATCTCGTGAATGAGCTGCAGTGGTATGCAAACATTTAGACAGCGTGACCAGAACGCAGATATGCAGGCAGGCAAACACCGGTAAGCTAAAACGCAAATATGGATGTAATGTTCTATCAGCACATCTCTACAACCGAGACAGACTGACGGACAGACAGGCAGACGGACTGGCGGACAGACAATACATCAAATTCCTCTCATTTACAAGAGCTTCAGACAATTCCCTCAAGTCCCACTTAAGGCAAATGTCATCGTCCTCCTTCCTCCGGACAGGAAATTGATTCCTCTCCTTCCTCGTCCCCCCGTTATCTTTCCCTTTCTCCATCAGCTCTTTTCTTCCCGCTGCATCTCCCCGTCCCTTGTCTGTCATTTAACATCTGACATTTCTTCCTCTCCTTCGCCTCCTCGCCTCGTCTACCCTTGTTGCCTCGTCTTCCCCATCATTTCATTGAATCTCTCCTCCTTCTTCTTCTTCTGACATTCTTTCTTTCCTGTCTTTCTCCTTCTTATCATCTTTTTTCCCTCTCAAGCCCAAATTTTTATTCCTTTATCTCACATTCATTTTCCTTTGCTCCATCTCCATGATATCCCTCACCTACCTTATGCATGTCCTTCTCCCCGCTAACTCTCATCCATTCTTTCTTCTATATGTCCTCAAGCCCCCCCTCCTTTTACCCCCTTTCTCCCCCTTCCCATCCTCCATCCCATCCTCTCTCCATCCTCTTCCTCCCTCTTACCCCTACTTTCTCAACCCACCCATAACTTCTCCTTCTTTCCTCCGTTCTCCGAACATTTCTCTGCCGTTTCAACATCTGATGCAACCGAAGGCAACAGCACCCACTGCTGCTCCAATCCCACAATGCAACACCCAAAAACCCCCCAAAAATCTACCGCCATACTATTCTCCGATGGCCCTTAATGCCACAGAGTGCAGGCAGCAGCTGCTGTGTGATTCCCATGGCGACCTGTGCACGGTGACACCAGCGCGACTTCTGCTCTAACTTCCCCAATGAATCTGAGGTCGTTGTTTTCCTTCCTCGGTTTATGGCCCTAATTTCAAAGCCTAATGTCCCGGGGGTTAAAATTTGGCATGCAGGCAGGTTTGCACATAAAAACACAGAGAAAAAGAACAGTAATTGCACAAGAAAATGTAACGATATGCTGTATTTTACTACGGTAATAACATCTGATGATAACCTAATCAAACATCAGTTGATAGAAATGGAGTGGGTTTAAATATTAAAGAGAAATAAATGGCTGCAGATAGAAGCCTTTGAGATCTACCTTTCCAGCGGTTCCTTTTTTTGGGGGGTGCATTTTGTTTGATCGTGATTCATGTGTTTGAAGTTAAATCCCTTTAACAATTTGAGGCACAAATCAGCCAAAACAAACCGCCGATGCATTTTTGTTCATCAGTAGGTTGATATGAAATTTGGAAATCAAGGTTTTCAAATTCTTTTGCTTTTTCCAACCTAAAGTATATCATGTTTCAAACGACTCAGCAGCTGATGACACTGGAGAAGTACGCAACAATATAGGTGCGACTCAAAGTATAACCCTCTGGCCCATGCGTTACGTAGCCTAGATAAAATGAAGGAAAAACAAAGAAAAGCCTCAAAAAAAACTTTAGCCATCAACATGATAACAACAGTTATCAATTAGCAATAATCCTTCTTTTTTATATTTATCAAGATTTGGCACCCTACCTTAAGTATATTCTAGATATTCTGGTCCGGTGCACATAACACCGGACAAACTTGTGTTAATGGAGTGTGTCAACAGAAACAGGCAAATCAGCAGAAGCTATTTGATCAGTGTTAAGCTAATTAGCACAGCAAGTTTTTTTTTAGCATTGCTGTGTATTTAATGTTTGTCTGTTTCCCAGATGAGCATTGAGTTAGCTGAAAAATGAATTGCCACAATGTTGAAAACATGACGGTTTTTCCATTCATGATAAGTAGATTTTTTTGGAGATACCAGTACTTGTACATTTATGTAAAAAACATACATGTGTACATTTATTTAAAAGAGAAAACAATGGTGAATGACTAGCTGCCAAAATTAGTTTGTTAACTCAGCTTTTACTTTGACTGTTAACAAAATTCAACAACCTGTAGTATTAAAAAATGGTGGATTTAACTATGTCATTTAAGCATCAACTTCTATGGAGCTATGCCAGTTGAGGTTGCTACTAGCAACATGATGCTAAACTGAAACCAACCGAAACCAACTGCTCGTGGCAAAAGTGTTTTTCTGTAATGCAACATGTAGGAATTGTTGTTAAAAATAACTGCACAAATCACTGATGTTGCAGCTGTTTATTTTTTCTAGAGAGGACAAAAATTTTAAATGACCAGTTGTTACATCCAGTAGCAAAACTACAAGTTTAGCGGGAGAGCGATTGGCATGTCGGACCTACACCAGAGACCAGGGTTAGCGTACAGTTTCCCCAACTATGACCATGAAGTTTTTACCTTCTTGAACTGCAAAAAAAGTTATGCTTGAGTTTCAGAAATTCTGCCTCACAGCCTGGACCTACCTAAAAGCAATGCAATGCCTTGGCAAAAAAGTTATGCTTGAGTTTCAGAAATTCTGCCTCACAGCCTGGACCTAAAGCCGCCAAATGCCTTTGCGTGCGCTATTGGTCTCCATTTTCAATATGGCTGCATAAGTAGTAAGGAACGTGCTGGTGAAATGGCTAACGAGGCCATTGGAACTACGTTTTACAAAAAGAGTTTGGCCATTTTGGCATAACTCGAAATATTAGCAAACCTCTAGTATCATGTTCACGCACTTAGCTTCGTAATGTGTCCTTTCCACAAAATTAAAATTTAAAAAAACAAAAAAACCCAGCCAGATAAAGAAATCAGCGCCGTGGAAGAGAGACTCCCAGTGGACGCGCCGCCCTGTAACAGCAGGCCTCCGCATGAGAGGAACTGCCAGAGGGCAATTTCCCTTAATTTGACAGCACACATGCTGAGGCGACTAACTCGGATTTCAGCATAATAATTTCTCTTTGGTTTCATAATTTGTATGGGGAATGAATCTCTGCGACAATCTTTGCTATTTGTGCCACCAGCTCTCCATTCGGATCATCTCCTTGATGAAGATGATAAATGAAGGGGAGGACAGAGGTTAGTTTTTTTTTTTTCCTGCTCACCCGCCTCCCTTGCTTCTCTTATCAGGAAATAATCTTCTCTCCTCCTGCCCACCACCATACCCTCCTCCCTTTTACCCTTTAAATTGTTTTTATCTTACTTTTTGTCAGGGCTTAGAAAAAAATCTGTTTCTTCAAAATGATGGATAACAGTAGGTTTAACAAAACAATGGTTCTTTTTTTTAACAGCTGTCCGCGCATCAAGTTATTTGGGTTGGCAAAAATAATAACACTTTTAGATTCTGAACCCACAATCTAAAGATGATCAATGGGTTCGTGCAGCATCAAGCGATGCCATTCCTCTCCCCAGTTTGCGCTTGAGGAGTTGTGCTTGAGGGCTTGAATGTTTGTCATTTGACAAAGTTGTATGAACTTTTTGTCTTTGCTGTTAAGCAAAAAAACTTATGCTGGAAAATGCTGAGGTTGTGGTAAAGTGGCTGGTGTATCATGTAAGTCTGCTAAAACCCATGATGGTCTACAACTTCACCAGGCTAACAGTGGGAGTTATCACTAACAGGGATCACGGTGAAATGGGAATTGGCTCTACCAACGCCGGATGAAAAAAATGATGTTACTTACACAGCGTATCAAGATATATTTGAGGAAGCTTTTTTCTGATCTTAATTTGAATGTGTTTACGACATAAATCTGTTAAACTGCTGCGATGGGCGATGCCGTGGACTGATATCAACATAATTCTCCGAAAGTGTAGCTTGGCACTCACACAATCCGAAAACTGGGGCAGAGGAAAAAAAAAAAATTAGATGCTGAATATCAAAACTGTGGCCGCGATAAAACAGCAATAGATGTGCAATCTCCACGGAGTGGCGGCATCTCGTTGACACGTGCGACCACGCGGCAGCGACGGTGACCGGCAGAGAGACACGATGAGTTTGTGAATAAACCTCCCAGGTTCGTTTGGCCAGCTCTCTGCGTAATATTCACTTGGTTCCCGAAATGTCGAACATGCAGTATTACATGCACATGTACATGCGGTTGTCTACCAGCTCCTTCCAGTTATATGTAAGAGAATAATAGGTCTGCATGTACAGTGTAGTACATGTATTATGCTGGCTGCTAGATATGCCTAAATCCTACAAACTTGTCCTTTTATAGACAAAACTAAAGCCTTTCTGAGCTCTGTAGGTCCTTGATAAAATAATGTCGTTCACAACCTCCAGGAGCTTCATCCATTGATTTTCAGCCCATTCCAAAAAAAAGAAGAAAAAAAAATATTCATGCAAAACCTTTGGCAATTACTTTTCTTTTCTCAGTTTCTCAGCCAAAAAAAAGTCACAGCATAGTAAATTAATGATGAGCAGTGTCCTCCACAATGTCACATCGTTCCCAAACTGTCGGCTGAACGTTTGACATATTAAATATTCATGGCAACTCAACAAAATAACATGAGACAAAACAAACCCTACAAGTGATGATATCAGCAGTTGCACGATATTAATGTCCCCGACAAACACCACTTAGCATTTAGATTAATTAAATAATTAGGCAAACTCACAGGTGCCAAGAGGAACCTTTGGTCCTGTTAGGAACCTGACAGCAGAGACAAAAGTCTCTTTCTGAGCTTTGAATGTCCTCGGCAAAGTAATGTCATTCCACAACTTTTGGGAGCTTCCTGCATTGATTTTCAGCTCATAAATAATTTACCCACCACTCGAAAATAACTTTCACAAGAGAAAGCGAACCACAGTTCAACTCTGTGCTTAAAAAACTAAACTAAATCAGACCAATTAACCTACTTAAAAAAAAAAGGGTTTTCTACCTTTAGAGTAGATCTGTTCTGTCTTTGCATTGTCCATTGTATTGGCTATAAATCAACTGCAGGTCAGAGGTCACTAGTCAGTGCAGATTACCTTGTGTTTGATATCTTCCTGTTAATTGACACTTACACTGAATAGCAACTTCTCTCATTTTCCCATAAACACATAAACAGCTGTACCTTGTTTCATGGTTGGTAACTTTCACGAAAGTTGAGATAATGTTAGCTAACCCCAAACAACAACAACAACAATAATGAAAAAAAACATAGCGATAGCACAACTTTTATAAACAAAAATAAATAATAATAACAACAAGAATGACATAATTAAGTATGAATACCAATCCATATGAGGAGGTCGAGAGTGAGGCAGGAAGCACAATGGCAGCACAAAGAGATGTGAAGGTTCTAACAGAACACATGATGTTCCTCACGCTCCAAATAGCATCAAGGAGAATGAGACAGCAAGGGAGAGAAAGAGAGACAGAGAAAGAGAGAAAGATAGAGAGAGAAGGGGAAATATTTCATTTTTTATTCTTTCCTCTCCCCACCGATGGTAAAGAAAAAAAATCCCACTTTGATGCTGTTCTTCCTGCCCGGTAGATCAAGGTTTGAAACAATCAGTAAACAGACGTTCCCGGATCGAGCGCCTCCCGTCTGCTCTGCCATCTCGCCAGTCCCTGCCACTATCTTTCTACACTCAGTTTCCACATTACACAATGGAAAAGGTGTGTGTGTGTGTGTATGTCTATGAGTATATGTGGAGTTTCTACGCTACAAAAACTTTGTGTGTCAATATCTTCGTGTTTTTCAGCATTCACTGTAAATGGGTTTTTTTTTCATGCTTATATGTCAGGATAGGGTGGTTCTGTATAGATGCCTGCTCATAAACCTGTGTGTGTGTGTGTGTGTGTGTGTGTGTGTGTGTGTGTGTGCGTGTGTTTGTTTGTTGGAGCACATCTGTAAGAAGGAGATAGAACAAACAGAGCGGAGGAAGACTCCGATGGCGTCATGGAGCAGCTCCCTGCACCTTGCTCTTTTGTCCTCAGAGCCGCTATCTCATACTCTCACGCTCTTCCTCCATCTGTCAGGGCGACTGTTATATATTCATGTCTCTCCGGCGCTCTTTTCATTTCGGCGCCGTGGACGAACGCTGTCCGTGGACTGTTTGTTTAGCCTAACATCAGTGATGTTAGGCCGATACACTCTCTTTTACAGAGAGAGTGTATCGGACCTGGGCCGGATTGTTCACGTTTAAATCCCCTGCCTTTTGTCTGACTTACAGGGCCGAGCGGCTCAAACTTCAGGACGGACGGCTCGTGGAGATGACCGGCAGGTGGCGGAGAGAGAATGTGACGCACTGAGATGAGGTGAGGGGGTAGAACTAGCAACGTAACTCCAGTCGAAAAGGGGGACACAGTAACAGAAACCTCAACAATGGACGATGAAGTTTGTTTTTTAGTTTTATCTCTAGAGGCAATTCTTCCCTGGACCAAACAATCTTTAGGTGACTAAAACTTGGTCGTTCAATGGACCATAATATCACTGACACCTTTAACCCCATAAGAACCAATTTGGAGCTGTTTTTCTTTTTTTTTTTTTTTTTTTTTTTTTTTTTTTTTTTTTTTTTTTTTTTTTTTTTTTTTTTTTTTTTTTTTTTTTTTTTTTTTTTTTTTTTTTTTTTTTTTTTTTTTTTTTTTTTGTGTTTTTTTGTTTTTTTTTTTTTTTTTTTTTTTTTTTTTTTTTTTTTTTTTTTTTTTTTTTTTTTTTTTTTTTTTTTTTTTTTTTTTTTTTTTTTTTTTTTTTTTTTTTTTTTTTTTTTTTTTTTTTTTTTTTTTTTTTTTTTTTTTTTTTTTTTTTTTTTTTTTTTTTTTTTTTTTTTTTTTTTTTTTTTTTTTTTTTTTTTTTTTTTTTTTTTTTTTTTTTTTTTTTTTTTTTTTTTTTTTTTTTTTTTTTTTTTTTTTTTTTTTTTTTTTTTTTTTTTTTTTTTTTTTTTTTTTTTTTTTTTTTTTTTTTTTTTTTTTTTTTTTTTTTTTTTTTTTTTTTTTTTTTTTTTTTTTTTTTTTTTTTTTTTTTTTTTTTTTTTTTTTTTTTTTTTTTTTTTTTTTTTTTTTTTTTTTTTTTTTTTTTTTTTTTTTTTTTTTTTTTTTTTTTTTTTTTTTTTTTTTTTTTTTTTTTTTTTTTTTTTTTTTTCTTTTTTCTTTTTTTTTTTTTTTTTTTTTTTTTTTTTTTTTTTTTTTTTTTTTTTTTTTTTTTTTTTTTTTTTTTTTTTTTTTTTTTTTTTTTTTTTTTTTTTTTTTTTTTTTTTTTTTTTTTTTTTTTTTTTTTTTTTTTTTAGACAGCAAGGGAGAGAAAGAGAGACAGAGAAAGAGAGAAAGATAGAGAGAGAAGGGGAAATATTTCATTTTTTATTCTTTCCTCTCCCCACCGATGGTAAAGAAAAAAAATCCCACTTTGATGCTGTTCTTCCTGCCCGGTAGATCAAGGTTTGAAACAATCAGTAAACAGACGTTCCCGGATCGAGCGCCTCCCGTCTGCTCTGCCATCTCGCCAGTCCCTGCCACTATCTTTCTACACTCAGTTTCCACATTACACAATGGAAAAGGTGTGTGTGTGTGTGTATGTCTATGAGTATATGTGGAGTTTCTACGCTACAAAAACTTTGTGTGTCAATATCTTCGTGTTTTTCAGCATTCACTGTAAATGGGTTTTTTTTTCATGCTTATATGTCAGGATAGGGTGGTTCTGTATAGATGCCTGCTCATAAACCTGTGTGTGTGTGTGTGTGTGTGTGTGTGTGTGTGTGTGTGTGTGCGTGTGTTTGTTTGTTGGAGCACATCTGTAAGAAGGAGATAGAACAAACAGAGCGGAGGAAGACTCCGATGGCGTCATGGAGCAGCTCCCTGCATCTTGCTCTTTTGTCCTCAGAGCCGCTATCTCATACTCTCACGCTCTTCCTCCATCTGTCAGGGCGACTGTTATATATTCATGTCTCTCCGGCGCTCTTTTCATTTCGGCGCCGTGGACGAACGCTGTCCGTGGACTGTTTGTTTAGCCTAACATCAGTGATGTTAGGCCGATACACTCTCTTTTACAGAGAGAGTGTATCGGACCTGGGCCGGATTGTTCACGTTTAAATCCCCTGCCTTTTGTCTGACTTACAGGGCCGAGCGGCTCAAACTTCAGGACGGACGGCTCGTGGAGATGACCGGCAGGTGGCGGAGAGAGAATGTGACGCACTGAGATGAGGTGAGGGGGTAGAACTAGCAACGTAACTCCAGTCGAAAAGGGGGACACAGTAACAGAAACCTCAACAATGGACGATGAAGTTTGTTTTTTAGTTTTATCTCTAGAGGCAATTCTTCCCTGGACCAAACAATCTTTAGGTGACTAAAACTTGGTCGTTCAATGGACCATAATATCACTGACACCTTTAACCCCATAAGAACCAATTTGGAGCTTTTTTTTCTTTTTTTTGGCTCAAGGGCACATCAGGGTATGGTCTGGAGGAGATGAAGATCGAAACAACCCCCCAGACAACTACTCTCCAGCCGCGGGACCCCCCAGGTTCAGCAGAGTGTGTTCAGAGTCTCGTCTCCAGGCAACAAACCCAAATTCCCATGAGGAGAACATAGAGGGAAGACATCAAGGACTGTATAAACCCTGCAGAAAGACCTTGAGGAGAGGGAACTTTGTTCAAGGTGAACTTCAGGTGAGTTGTAGCACTTTATTTATACCTGGAAGAATCAGAATCGGAAGACAACGGTACAAAAGTTTAACTGTCCTTCTCCCGACTGCCCACGCCTACTGGCCCGGACAGGAATGGCTTTGGTCCACCTCAGTCTGGTCAAACATTACACCCGAATCATGACTATCACCACCTGTGATTATTTCTGAAATTCTCTTGTAAGCAACTCCTGAAAGCGCTGATAAAGAACCTACTTCGTCCCAAGTATGTTCTCCCAAGCATCTATTAAAAAAAGATGAATATAACTATCTTGAACTGCACAGTCGAAAACAAAAAGTATTCTTGCAGAGCCTTTTTTTTTTTAACAGAACAAGCACCAAGCTGAGTAACTGCTGCAAAGTCTCCGGCTCCTCCAGGCCTAATCCACAGCAGCACTCCCCCACTGAGTCACTAGATGCGCATGGTTCAACTCCATCAGCTCGGGCGCAGGAGGTGAAATGAGCTGACCCCTCCAGTCAGATGTTTCGGGCGTGAGGCAAATTGCCAATTTTGCTGACAGATCAAAATGAGAGGGGCCGGTTTCGACTAAGTAAAACAGATGGCAGATCCTCGATCATCCAACACAAATAGATCTAATGTTATATTCCAGAAAATAGGGGCTTTCAAAAGCACCCAAGATGTGTTATTAAAGCACTTGGATTGAATCTCAGGCACCGGATCTAAGTCCCTAAATGTTTTCAGTGATATGATGGTTCTGGGTATTGATCAAATGCAGTCTGGGCGTTAATTCTCATGCCTGCAGGAGTCTCTGGGTAGCGGCGCATGGCTTGGTTATCTTGATTTCTATCAAGGGTGTCCGCCAGACAATCGACCTCTTGACCCAGACATTTCAGAGTGGAAGCAAATTGCCAATTTTGTTGTCGGAGCCTGCTGAGTTGGCTTGACTTCGTATAAGCAGATAGCGACGCATGCTCCCACTCAGCTGCCGGCAATCATCGCTCAACCTCCATTGTGTGTGTATGTGTGTGTCTGTGAGTGTGTGTGTGTGTGTGTAGGTATATGTGTGTCTCACAACCCTGTCAAGTAACCACCCAGACAATTGACCGTTCCATCAGACAGGCAGGAGTTCATGTTAAGGGTTTAATCAAAGGAGAAAGCCGAATAAAACAACATTAACCAGAGTTAAAAACAGCCACTGCTGAAACTGATTACATAACTTCATGTTGATATGTTTATTTCAGTGCAGCTACAGTTTGGTTTATTAATAAGTTTGGTAGGATTAAAAAAAAAAAATAAAGCAGTTCTGATTTTGCTGAACCAAATAGTGGAGCTTGTTTCTTAAATTGCTTGAATGGTTTTACAGGATATTTATCTCATTAAATCAATATTAAACTTATTATAATCCTACATATCTTGATATTCCATATATCCATCAGTTGTAACAATTTTACTTTTATTCTTGTAGCTGCAGGTTTTACATGTATACTGTCCATGGAGAGAATGAATGTGCAGATACTGTAACAATACAGTACTTAATCAAAAAAATATCCTAAAACTTTGGTAGCTAACATTCAAAACAAGTTTTTAGTTGAATTATCTTTGCAAATAAATTAGAAATCCATCCCATTTCCACGTCAACAGTAGTGGAAAATAGATCAACATTCAGTGCTGCCAAGAGGTTTGTTAGTTTCCTGTCACAACATAAAGTGGTGACATTCATTAATGAATCCACGTGAAACAGGTAGTGTTGGAACAGTGGTAAAATAGTAACTAGTCCACCAATGACATGGTGTGAAACTGATAAATCACAGCCTCCTCCATTCTGGACTCCCCACACTGACCAATTGCAAACATTTCAATTGGTCAGTGGTGCAAATTCACTGGTCAGACTTCCATAAAGTTTAACTGTATGCAGAAGCATCCTGTGAATTTCCTTTGCCTCGGCATGCAAATTGACTTATCACTGCAATTCCATTGAAATTGACTCAGTAACTGGTTATGTTCCAGAACCATAATGTTATTAATCCCGGTGGGATCAGGCTTTTGATGTTTCTTGGCAGGAAAAGAGTCTCACTCCTCTTCTGTGAACTCATGACCCCACAGCAGGATAAAATGAGCTCCCGCTTGCTCCCTGGTGGCCGTCAGACACACCGGCCAACCGAGAGACCGTCCTCCGTCAAAGTCCCTGTGTAGGAGGGGGTTGGGGTGGAGGGTTGGGTCAACGGAACGGGGGCTCAGAGGACCGCTCTCTGTTCCCCGTGTGATGCCGGTAGTCAGCGGTGGTTCTTGTGCCTGATGAGCGTTCTTTTGCATTAACGGTGTTTTTATTTTTCGTAACCGTGATGACGATGAAGGTTATCTAAGCTTTAGGAAGCACTACCTCAACCCAAACTGCAATCCTTTCCTAAATGTGACCAATTAGTTTTTGTGTGTAAACCGAACCGAACCATGACCCATCCACCACCTCAACCGAGGTTTATTACTGTTACCACGGTGACATGACAATTGACAAATGACCTACATGGTTGTCTAGGTTGGAAGACTTGTTGACTTTGGAAGAAAAAGGAGTACTTCACAGAACCCCATTAGAGTTTACAGTCATTTGTTAGGAACTGTTGATATCTGATAGTGTGAATGTTTTTCAGTGTTGGGTGACAAAAACACAGTCAAAATTCATCTCCCAGTAACCTCCATCTGTGTTGCCAATTAAGTTGGCAATTTGCAACACAGTTAACGGAGTTAAGTAGTTTTTTCAGATGGAGTGTTGGCAACCTACTTTCCCACGAGATTAGAAATTTGCGAGACGAACGCATCACTCTATGCCTCGGGCTGAACAATGATGGACTCTGCTTCAATTTACCCCCTGCAATGTTGAGACCAGGCTCGTTCCTCAGCCTCGGTGCTGACAAGGTATCTCACTTCACTGCGTCTCGACGTGGCCCTCCAGGAATTTCCTGCAGGGGGCTGGTCGTATAGATGCCAGGATTTGTCTCGGCCCTCGTACTAAAACCCTGTCATCCGGGCTTGATTTACTCTGGCTGATTTAGATTTGGTCCACATCCCGGAGGATTGCAACTGAGACACCATTCTCCAAATGCCACATAACCTCTCAGACGCTGCATGTCTGGAATGAACACCCTTAATCAAAGGTAATAGAATCCTGGCTTGTTCGAATAAAGCTCCGTTGAGGTACATAACACACAACTTCCTGTGGGGCTATTTCTTTGTGCACTAAATCTGGCTGCAGAGTCAAGAATTTAACTTGTAATACTGTTGCTTCATGATGAGCTAAATGACTAATGTCTGACAAGCTGAAGTAAACCCCTCTTATAATCTTAAGGCCGAAAACAGCGAGACATAGTTACATTTTTAGGCATTTTACGATGCCCTTGCAGTCTCGGCCCAGACTTAGACTTTGTGCAAAGCCAGAATGAGCTCCGCGTTTTCTACCTTCAACAAAATGAGATGCAGTGCTCAATACTCAATGCTCAGAAAAAAGAAGTAGACTAGACAGGTAGATGGGATTTTGTGAGATCAAGTACACTGAGGGGAGGAGATGGGGATATGTGAATCAGTGGGGAGAAGGAGATGTGAGGTACGAAGACAAGTTTTCAACCCGTGACAGAATGTGGGGAGTTATGCTTCTGTTAACAGGTATTAGGATGACAGATAACTGTGACTGGAAAAAAAGAAGATGAGCTTGTCAAACCCAATGGACTTTTGACACAAGTTAATTCAGTAAACTTTTTTTTTAACCGTGTACAGGTTGAAATCTCTCTCTGGGATGGAGGCTGGGACACTTTGGAGGCAACAAGTCATCCAAGCTGCATGACAGAACATGCAGACTCTGTTTGCCTTCGTTTTCTCATCCTGCATGTCAAACCACAGTATGAAACCATTCATTCCTGCCTGCAAAAACTATTATAGATGACTTTTACACAAAAAGAAAAGGACTGTTTTCTGATCTGCCAAAACTATGGTTAACGTTTGGTAAAGACACAAATATTACTTGACTGATGTAATGGCTAATATATGCCTTGTGTTGCACCTATGCTGTAAAATTGTACCTATGCGTTGCGGCGATGCAGACCAAAAGAGCTGGGATTGGTCGGCTTGGTAGCATCGCATATCCGGCTACTGTCTCACAGATTGCCTCCTCCTTTCGTTTTTGCGTTGCAGTGATTTTAAGGAAAACTAAAACGGTTGCTCAATATCTATCAGCCCCGACTCCGTCAAGGTCCGCTCAGTTTCAGTCGCCGTTGTTTCAAAGTGCGCTGACACACTCGTGGAAAACGGTGGCAAAGAAACTTGACACAGCAGCATTTACACGTCGCTGCCAACTAGTGCACTGGCAGTGTAATTGCAGAGCGACACCGACTACAAGTGCTCAGGGCGACGAAGGCGACAAAGGCCACTTGTGGCGGCTCAGGCGTGGGCCCTCCATAGACTCAACACAGAAGCATAAAACCAGCTTTAGGCAAAGACTGTAGTCACGGTTAACATGATGCAAACAGCAATATCAAAGTCACACACTGGTTTGTCCAACCACACATCCCAACCTTTGGCATGACATGTTTTGCTATGCAGATAACAATGTATATGCTAATTTAGCCTTTTCACCTCACAGATAGCAAACTTTATTCATTCAGGAAACTGTGTAGAGAAATGAACCTGAGTCTACTGGTAAAAAAACGAAGAAAACACAAAGCACTAACCATAACTGACGAGGCATTCTGCTGGAAGACACCATATATGGTATCAAAGGAGGCCTATAATGTTTAACATTCAGATTAGTGGCCACGTAATAGTCTTAAGGAGCATCAGTAGAACTAGCTGTATTAGTAGAAGTGCCTTATCTTCTTAGTATTACAATCCGTACTGGAACATGTGCCATGTACCCTCACTAAAACAACAGGATTATAAAGTAAAGCCCGCTAAATAATCTTGTAAATGTTAACACAGAGTCCCGAGGAAGCCCCAAGAGGCGAGTGAAGTTGTTTTTCTAATACTCATTTCGGCTGAAGTGCACCACTAACCCCAGTCTATTTGGGATTAAAAGCATTCATGTTTTCTTCTGGCTGTTTTTCTAATTTCTCCATGAACTCTAAACCCAAGGTGCATGTACCGAGTGCTAGCAAAATTACTGCAAAATTACTTTTTTTGGGTGGGGGGGGGCAGAAATGCATTTTAATTGGCAAAATATACTCTACCAGATAGGCTTTAGGAAATCGGATGAGAGAGTATAACGAGGCACACAGTCCATACATCTAGTAGGTTGTTGTGGAGAAATGGGTCGGCTGGATGCATTTTCACCCAGGAGACCAGGGCTTTGAGTCCTGCTTTTATTTATTTATTTATTTATTTATTTTTAAACTTAGTTAACTCATTATTTTAAGTTTTTTTTTTCTTTTTATTTTTTTTAGAACTTTTTTCGGGCTTCCGGACACAAAACCTTCCTGCCAGCAGATATTAAATAAAAATAAAAGGAAAAAAAAATACCTCAACTAAATCAAAAAATAAAACAAAATTTGAACTTAAGGCTGAAATGAGTATTGCAAATAATAATAATAATGATAATAATAATAAAAAAAAAGTATAAAACAGCAGCCTGAAAAACCTTTAATGTTAGAAACATTAGAAACGAATCCGCCTCAGACATGTAGTATAATTGTATAATTAGCTGTTTGGACAACACTAAACTAATTACAGAAAATAATTTATCATGATCATATGAACATATACACTAAAACAGGAGATAAAAAATAAACACCTGATATAATCAGTTATAAGTGTTTATTATTATATTAAGTCATGTTATAATTATTATATTTTCTGCTCTGTTTCAGGTTGTTTTCAATAAAACAAATGCTTCACTAATCTATTAAGATTAGCAGTAGACACATGACAAATGGGCTCGACACACTTTAAAAAAAAAAAGAAAAAGCAAATTAAAACGAAGCAAAGCAGCAGCAGCAGGATAAACGACACGGGGAGCTGCAGTCGGTGATAGCGGGTTAGAAGGTTCTAGTGCTGGAGGAAGAGGAGATGAGAAGGAATGAAACATCCACCCACACTGTATCACCCAGAGAGAGAGAGAGGGAGAACGAGGACCGGGGGTGGGGAGATGAGAGGGCAAAATGAAAAGGGGGATTTTATGGCTAAATTTAGCCGCTAAATGCGTCTCATGGAGGCGCTCACAGGCAGACGCAGCAGCCACAACAGCCTGATTCCCGGGGGCCGAAAGGCGGGAGGATCGGCCCCAGTTTAAAAGCCTCCGGGTCATTTAACAGGTCGACGTGACGAGGCGTACCGGGCCTGTCGGTCTGGTCCTGGGGAACCGGGTCCGGACAGTACAGGCGGTTCCAGGTCTGTACCGTCATTAAGCAGCGCTGCCAGTAACAACAACCCGTATGCTGTTGTTGTTCTTTCCGTCCACACTGGGCGCCAACAATTCCCTCCCGTGAGTGTTTTCTAGTAGCACTGATGGGGGCCCAGAATCCAGGGACCTTGTTCTGGGGAAAGGTAATTTCCTAGAGTTAGTCGGCTGTCTGAGTTTGACAAACCGAGACGCCATCCTTCAAAGTCCCGTAGTGTTTTTTAAAATTTTTTATTTATTGTTACAAATTCCCTCTAGTGCTTCCACAGTCGGCTGCCTCCTCTCGCTGAACCGTGGCCTTTACACAAGGGCAGAGCTTTTCGTACTTACAAAGACTGTGACCGTCCGCTGAAGACTCACACACTAGCACACACTTCTGCACAGAGTGAGGACTCTGGATGTCCCCTCCATCACAAGTATCCAGCACCGGCAAGTCATATTTATTTATTTTTTTAATGCTAAGAAACTACCGCATGTATTTAATATGAGCGAACCACCGCTACAGTAGCGAGCGGCCTGCCGTTCGCCAGGCTCTGCAGCTCAGCATCTGCGGTGCTGACTCAGTTAAACATTCACTGAAGGTGTCTTATCCTTCTTCACTTACAAAGTAAACTTTCAAGAGACAAAAAAAGCAGATTACAACAAATCTGTGAATCTGATTTTGACAGATTACCAGGCTCAAACAACAGAGGAGCACAACACGATCTCTATAATTCATGAGTTATCATATGAAGTTTGTGAGTAAAGTGTCATATCTAAAAAAGGCAAAAAAATAGAGAAAAAGGAAAAAATCCGGAAGATACCGTCAACAGAAACACAAACGATCACACGGTATCATTTATAGTCACTGTCAATACCGACGCTATGCGCTCCCGTAACGCCGCACGTAACACGCCCCCCCCAGCTGCAAAAAGATGACACGATAACGCCGCTGTCGCTCTCATTTCGGATGAGGCCAGCGAGATGAGAAAGACGATACGATGAGCCGTGTTGATCCCCGAGGCAGGAAACCGGGTCACTCCGGCTGCGAGAGAAAAAAAAACCCGCCCCAAAAAATCAAAGACTAAAGCAATGCGTCCTGGCCCCCTGGTTCCCGTTAACGGGGGGGGGGGGATGCCGCAGCACAATCTTTTACATTATGTCCCATTCTGGTGCCGTACAGGACGCTTCAGCAGCTTGAGGCAGCTCCGGGAGCAGCTTCTTCAAGATTACGGCGATGAGATTTAATCCCCGTGTCATCAGTATCACAAGCAACCTCTCGGCTTCTTTCTTCTTCTTTTCTTTTTGTTTTTAGAATTTTATACAGAACAATGGCAAACTACTAAATTACAAACGCCGGCGCCTCAGTACGTATGTTGACCTGATTCTGCCCTGATAACGATCAGCGGAGAATCAACGTCAGGCGGAGGCTAAATGTCCGAAGCGAACCTAAGGTACGGAGGAAGTTTCTGCCCGTTTTAAGGGCAGTGTGCACCGATCGGTCGCGACTGTTTAATGTTGTGGTCGGTCGGTGTGTTAATGTGCTAACGCAGTAAAAAGACACATGCCTGATGAAAGAGTCCGTGTTCGAGCGTAGGGTGGAATCGGTGCCTCTGTATGAATCGTATTCTGTCTTATCTCTTTTATTTTTCCTTTTTTTTCATTTTTAAATTGAGCCGTAACAATCAAGCATCAGTCTTTCCTCCCACAGTGAATATAAAGTGTTTCTTAAATGAAAACCTTGATATTCCTGAGCGTGTGTGTGTGTGTGTGTGTGAGTGTGTGTGTGTGTGTGTGTGGATGGGGCGGTGCGGGGGGGGACAAAACCGAAAAAGTTTCATCTAACTTCCAGACTTTTCCGGCTCTTTCCATCCGCTCTCTGAAGAACTGAGGGGAAGCTGCCTGAGAGTAATTTCCCAGCCTCGAGGGCCTTGAAAACCTTGCCCTGAACTTTGCTCCAGTAGGACGTCGGAGAGATCTTGGTACCGCTTGATGGTGCTCTCCTGCACCGGGAATAGTTTTGGTTCAAGGATTCCGTAGAACTCCTCGGCCTCACCTGCTCCATACTGTAGTTCCTGGATCCAGTTTCCTCAGACACTGGAATGAAATCATTGAGGACACCTGACCTCTGAGGATGCAAGTTTAATGGCAGATTCTATGAGATTCTATGAGAAGCAACCGGTGTAACAGACTTGCAAACGGAGACGGTTTTCCACAAGAGCCGTGGTCTATAAAATGGACCTCTAGAGGAACTTCTAGAAAAGTTTTAATTTTTGCAACTTTTATTTTAAATTTTTTTATGCATGTTTCAGGTGGCTGTTTTTAGTTTTTGTTTTTCAAAGTATAATCTCAACAGATTACGCCAGACATACAGGGATTTAATAAAATCTGTTGTTAAGATCAGCCCCCCCCCACCCAAAAAAAAATCTGGAAAGTAACCTGCTCTAATATACAAAGTTCTATTACAGTATTGAGTCTAGGCAACCGGATTGATTAAGACAGAAGCGTATCTGTTCTGTCATTTGCATGACAAAAAACAAAACAGATTAAGGGCTTCCTGCATAGACGCATGGTAAATTAAACAGAGTTTATTTCCTTAATTATTCGTCATTAGTGGCTGAGGGTGAGAATCCTCCTCCTCCTGTAACGATCTCCAGGGTGCCACAGTCAGGACGTAACCAAGCATTGTATTATTGTAATTGTAGAATTATGTCAAAACAGTAAATGGTAAAAGACGGCGCTACCATATCATAGGGTTAGATTAGTTAAAAAAAAAAAAAGAGTGTGCGAGACTCAGTAACATCTAGAAATTTGCCGAGGAGAAAAGATAAAGAAGCAGTTCTCTAACATTAGCTGCCAGATGCTACTGGTTATGCCAGATCAAGTGAGATTAAAATAAATCAAACGAGATCAAATAAGATTAAATAAGGCGACAAAAGGGCTGAGAATTACTGAGCAACGGCTCACTCCAATGGCGATGAAACCAGCTTTTAGTTTTTTAAGAAACGCACTGTGCACACTCAGGTCAATAGTTACGGTTATACTGTACGATGCACCCGGTTTAAACCGGCGTCATGATGCATAATGCCGTCTGTGTCGACACGGATCTTTACGGAGGAACTGAGATTGAAAACTTCAGCTTTTGAGACAAAACTGTCAATAAGTTACAAAAACCTAAAAAGGAAAAGGTTTGAATGGAAGGTTTTCCCCAGGCAGTGCGGCGGCCCTCAGCAGGATGTTATTTACCCATTTGGGGCAGGTTTCCAATGTCACGTCTCATTACCTGCCCTGTTTGGTGCCTTCTCTGTTTGCTGTGATCTTTTTTTTTTCTCAGCAGCATATTCACACTCCTTCCTTTTGATGCTGAAGTAGCCATTTAGCTAGTCGTGGATGCTGTTCAGCCTCTTTAGCCTTTGTGAGCAGCTTTCAACAGCCTGATTTAATTTTTTTTCTCTCCATCTGCGGTGCTCTTGAAGTGCATCCACTTTTTTCTTTCTTTTTTTTTTTTGACAGCTTTTCAACCATTTCATCCACTTCAGGTGGTTGTAATCCAGCCAGGGAACTAATTCCTTTTATCGATGGCGGATTTCTCCCCAGATTCACCTGCCAGGTTCGTTAGTTTCTAACAAACTATAAGACGGTTAGAGCGAAAGTGGACTCTCGAATGGCAGCTGTTGGCTGCCGGTGTTGGTGGGAAGCAGGGAAACACAGCAGCCGAAGCCAAATACGGTATTTATGGACATTTGTCTGGCGGTTAATAATGATTTCCCATTGTCACTGTATCCTGGCTCCTGCTGTTTTCTGAGACATTTACATCGTTCTAGGCTTTGGAGATTTTTTAATACAAAACATTATTTCTAAAATATGCAAACAGCTGTTTCCAAGACAATGATTAAGAGACCTGTTCAGTTATGTTTTATGGAGTGAGTGAAAATTAGCAAAAAAAAAAAAAAAAAAAAAAAAGAATAAAGAAAAAAAATTATCAAAGAAACCACGTTTTAACAAAAGTTTCATTTCACAATTTCTTTTGAGACAGTTTTGTAAATATATTGCATTGTCCTCCAAACTTAATTAAAACCAACAAAGAAACATTCACTATTTTGCTGTAGCAAAAACATGCACGTTTTTTTTCCGTCTCATATCAGCATAATGGCAGTAAGTCAAACCATTATGAAATGTCTGAAGTTTGTTGAAAGCAAAACTTTGCAGTCTGGTCTGGTTTAAACAAAACAAACAAACAGAAAAACGTTTCGCGTATTTTAAATGTAAATGAAAAAGGTAAATGTTGACTGTTTGAACTTAAATGCGGATATATGTCACACGACGTGCGATGAAACAGCCCAGTGCATCAGGCTGAGGCCAATTTGTCTGGTTTGTCCACATTTTACCATCTCTCTCTCTCTCTCTCTCTCTCTCTCTCTGCCTACTGCTTTCGATATGCTGCAGGTGTAGCTCCAGCAAAGGTGAGGGTTCTAGAAATCGGCTGATGGTAATTTTCCTACCCCCCCCTCATGACAGCGCGTCGGCCGCCGCGGGAGCTCAGCCCGAGCTCCACGGCGGAACCGATCATTTCGGTGCATCAGGCGCAATTATGAGATGCAGATCTGAGAGTTGAAAATTGGCTCTCGTGGAAAAAAAAAAAGAAAAAATGAGGCAGATGCTCTGCAGCTTTGGGGCGTATTTGGGTTATGGAAAAAAACGCCTGCACAAAACCACATTTGTAGTCCATTATTACACCCCGAATTTTGATCTCAGACACGCTCAATTCGAATTTTTGACAGTGAGTTGACTGAAGTGCTTTCAGCTAGTTAATATGCCCAGCACACGTCAGCACGTTGGCTGCTGCCTCCCCTCCGATGGGCCGCCTGCTCTCTGCCTGCGCCTAAACCCGGTCGGCTTTCCAGAGAACTGCCCGAGGTTCAAAACCGGATTCCCGTCACAGGGGCCCGCTCTGCCGCGCCCGCTTGGACTTAGCGCAGGGTAATGGCCACTGGCCACTTTGGTAGAAATAAAAACGCCCCTTTTTTGGCAGATCGCCATCATCACCAACCCGGTCATCAAGGAAAGATTACTATTTTCTTGGCAACCTGTAATTTTCCTTCTGATTCCTCAGCCAATACGCACTTGGCTTTTTTTCATACAGACGCGTGGCGGCGTGCGTCCCTTGTTCGGAGACAATGAGCAAAATTGCCTAAGATTACCGTCAGGCCGAGCCTGTCGCCATCTATCAGTTCCTGCACTTAGCCAAGGGGAGGAAAGGTGCCATAATACCTGCAGTTAACAAGGACGATTGAATTGTACAGTTAAATAAGTGTGTGTGTGTGTGTGTGTGTGTTTGACGGACAGGAGTTAGGTGTAACTTGTACCCAAAATTACAGCTACTAAAAGTTTTGTCGGGGACGCTATTGTCCGATGAAACCAAAACTAAGGACGGTATTTTAACGCTGCTACTGCTCTGATCCAGGAACTGTTAACCACAAAAAAAAATTATAATAAAGTGAGAAATCAGTTTTCCAAAACCAGCCAGAAGCTGGGGGGAGACAAAATGCCTCATTCCTATGCAGTATGAGCAGAGGATAACTTTTTATGGTCAACTTCACCGTATCACCAAACTTTTATGGTGTTTTTCACTGTTTTGTGGCCCTTAGGTCCTTTCACGCCCCTCAACTCCTACCGCCGACTCTCAGTTTCAATGTTGTGATGTCAGAGCGACTGCCGGTCTTACTTCCTGGCGATGGAGGTTAAAATGGCTGCAAGATTAAAATAAATAAATAAATAAATAAATAAAATATAATATAAAATAAAATATAAATAAATATATTTATATATTTTTTTCGGACGGGTTTATCCGAGTGGAATACAGATCGAAGGATGGCAAAAACCAGAGTAGAGAGGGAAAGGGGGACATTTTTTGGGGCCCGGACTCAGTATTTATCATAGATTCCAGGTGTAATAGTACCAAGATCCATTGGTCCAACCACTGTACATTCATACCAAGCTCACTGAACATTTATGATTTACTGTTGCTGCTCGACGCACCGGATAAAGGCGGCAGGGAAATAGCACAGGTCACCTGGAAAAAGGGGAAAAAATCCAAAGTAATCTATTGTGTGTTGGGGGGGCAGCGGTTACACATGTACAGCACAGTCACTACTCTACACTTTTCCATATGCATATCCCACCAGATCTCACTCTCTCTTATCTCACTGAGCTGTTTGTGTACGATCAGAGCGAGTTAACCCCCCCCCCCAAAAAAAGTCTGAACTCTCTGCGAAACGCCTTCCAAAGTCTTTGAAGAACATGAGGTACCATATCTAACAAATTATAGCGTCAACACTAGACCGGCTCAGAGCTAATTAAACGGTAGCGCTAACTAATTAAGTCAACTGAGCGGCAACGCACTGGCCAAACACCGGCGAACACACACACACACACACAACGAGATGGTGTCGCAGGGAAGCCGGAGAGCCAAACTTTTCTGTCCCCGCTGGGGGGGGGCTCAGCGGTGCTAGTTTCCTCCAGTCTCTTAAGGGTTTGTTATGCAACAGTCCGCCTCAGCCGTTCTATTTCAAGCCAGCATTGGCGGCGGCGGCTCGCACACGGTGCACGGGGGCTGGCGGGCATTTGGCATCAGAAGGGAAGGGGTCCCGTTACATTTCGAAATATCTCCTAACCGCAACCAGCTTTCGGCATCGGTTGTCATGAGGTCTCACTCGGAGGCCGGACGCGCCGGCAGGGGGAAGGGATCCAAAGCGCCGGCAGCCATTTCAGCACAAACACGCTTTGGTTTATGTGGGAGGCGACTGAAAAAAACAAAACGTTGGCCATCAGGAAAAAACATTCTGACGCAAAGTAGTTGCATTTGTAATGAGTGTAGAGATACAGTGCATTTAGTCTCCTAGACCAGTCGGGTCTTAATTTAGGTCATAACCCAATGAGTCCGTAGAGAGCAGATGTTTTAGAGTCTGTTTGCCTTGATTGACGAGTCTGTCGGCCTATTACACAGCTCTGGGGTGGTCGTGTTCATCCCTCTCCGGCGCCAACAAGTAACTCTGTCCGAAATTCTGTCTGCGGTAACTACCAGAGCGGCAGGTAGTAATCGTCCCTTCAGCCACCCACAGAATGAGAGAAAGTCGCATTGACCACCTTTTTTGTAGGTTTAGGTTTTGTAGGTGAGAAGTATCAGCACTACTGACACATATTAAACAGTATCAGTGCATCGCCGAGGCGGAGGAAAGATGGTTTCGATCTCCTCCAGATCGACCGGCGCTGGAGAACCGTTATTCACACGTGAAGGAAAAAAAAAACAAAATGCGGGGCTCGGGTTTTACGCCATCTGACCTAATGAATGTTTTTAGTTTTTCCTAGAAGTGGAACTCTGTCCAACAAAAGCCGCGCTGAATTTAAATGATGCACCGACTTCAAACTCTTCCCTTTAGTTTTGTTTACTCAACAGTGAACGTTGCCAAATATGCACAGACTTCTTGTTTTCTATCAAGAGTGCGAGCATCTTATTCTCATGTGTGCAAACAACAACAACACTGAAAAAACCCCTCCCCTTCTTTTCTTCCCCCCAAAAACACAAACACGCTGTCGTCTACAAAGTCAGATGAACAACGTTGCAGCATCTTAGAGTCGGAGAGCAGTAGAACCACAAATATACATAATTTGCAGACGATGTACAGTTTTTTGTGTAAACTCAGACACACACTCTTTATCTCTCAGAGAATCTACATGTCTCTGAACACACACACACACACACACACACACACACACACACACACACACGTGAACACACTCACACACACGTGAACACACACACACACACACACATGTGAACACAAATGAACACACACACACAAACGGCGCGACCTCTCACCACCGATGCAGAGGCTGAAGCGGCAGAGTTCGTCACACAGGGTGTCCGGGCTCTCCGGCACCCCCGGCCCCCCCAGCCCCCCGCCTCTCCCTCCTCCTCCTCCCTCCCTCCTCTTCTTCCTCGGCGACATCCTCTTCACCATCTTCATCACCCGCTCCACTTTGTCCATCCTGGCTGAATTGGGGGGGGGGTCACCTGTCGGCTGCAGACGGGCTCTCTCTACCTGGATGTCTCTCTTTTTTCCTTTTTCCCCACTTATTTCCTCTCTTCCTCTTTACCTCCTCTTGTCTTATCCCTCTTTTTTTTCCAACCTTTCTGTTATTCCCGATAACTTCCGCCCCTCCACACTTGTCTCCCGTCTCTCTCCCTCTCCTCCCCTTGCCTTTCCAGCACCGTGGCTCACTTCCTTTCCCAGAATCCCGCCTCTCCTCCGAGGTCTGGTCTTCTTTTTCCCTTTACCTCCAATTTATCTCTGCCTTTTTTTCCCGACGCAGTTCCTGATTCAGTCCCATAAAAACACCTCGGCCATCCCCCCGGATCTTATTTTTTCTTGTTCTCCTCTTCTTTTTTTCCTCCTTCCCTCCCTTTTCTGTAGCCAACAGAAAATCCGATGAGCAGAGCGACTACAGAAGTGAGATGCTGAAGGAGGAGAGGGGGGGTGAAAGGGAGAGGCAGCGCATTTACTTTTCCCTCTCTCTCTCTCTCTCTCTCTCTCTGTACCCCACACCCCCCACTCGTCCCACCTCTCGCCCTCCCCCACATCCAACCTTCAAAACTCCCAGCCAGTGCTTTGAGAGAAAAGGCAACATTTTTAAAAAAGACTCAGCATGGTGCTGGTTTTTTTTGCTCTCTCTCTCTGCAGTTCTACACTTCATTATTTCTGCCTCTCTCTCTCTCTCACTCTCACACACCACACAAACACACACACACACACACAAACACACTTTTTTTTCTGTCTTTACCACAAATGTCCTCACTTCTCCTCCTATTCCTTCACCTCCCTTCTTCCTTTCCTTCATCTCTTATTTTATCCGTCCTCCCCTTTGATATCACCTTCCTTTCATACCTCCCTCCTACCCTCCCCTCTATCACCCCCCCACCCACTCCACCTATGTTCTTGACCCCACCACAATCCACCCTCCCCTTCGCCTCTCTTAACACCCCCGTCTCATCCCACCCTCTCAGTCGCTCCCTCTCCGTCCCTCGGTCCATCCTCCTCCCGTTCCTCTCCTCCGTCCTTCCATCCCTCGGCCTGTTCTCGTCGGCTCTTTAATCTCTATTTCATGTCTCTCCATAATAAGCTCATCATCTCCTCTGGAGGAGGTCACACACACACACACTCACGCACACACACACACAAAATGACACACAGTCACACAATGAAGTATATACTCTATTACACTCAGCCTTTTGCGGTTGCCCACTTACTCACCCACACACACACACACACACACTGCAGAGATGAGGCTGTGAATACCCAGTTAACTATTATAAAAACTTACCTGGGGGGGTGGGACAGTTTTTTTTTTTTTTTTTTTTTAATCACCAACCTGAAAACCGTCTGTATGGGGAAGTTTGAATCCTGTGCTGAAGTCTTCGCTCTCTAGGAACCAAAAAAACAACAACACCTGACGAAATCGATCGCTGGCGGGAAAATTGAAAATCATGGCAGTCGGATGGATGGGGTGGGGGGGGGGGTCCGGTGGGGGTGGGGCGGGGGACGGGGGGTCCTGACGCTCCTGGAAAGAGCAGCGCTACAGATGTCGGCGTCATCCATGGGGTTTTTCTGTTGTTTTTTTTTTGTTGTTGTTTTTTTTCAGCGTTAATCAAAGTGACACCAAGCTGAGAACATTTCGCCAGGTTGGAATTTCACATTAGCATTAGGAAGGTCGGGGAAGACAACAACTTGTGCTACCGGGGTTATAAACCTTGGCTATAAATCCGCATTAATAAACGAGAAGTTGTAGCATTGAGCAGATAATGAAACCGCCCGAGGCCGGCGGAGGGGCCTTGCGACCGGCCGGCCAAGGCCCCGACTATCGACGTCGGTACGGCCGATAAGTCGACGCATTCATTTCATGTAGGTTTGGTGGTAGAGTTGCCAAAGCCGCTTTGAGCCCGTTTACGAGCAGTGTTTTTGCTCTAAATGTTAAATGGACCGAAATTGTAAAGCTCTTTTCTTGTCATTTTAACCACTCAAAGCCACATCACACCTTCACACACACACACACACACACACACACACACACACACACACACACACACACACATTCATACTGCACTTTTCTACCACTTTGGGTTTCTAATCTTGCCCAGGGGCGCTTGGGACTGGAGGAGCCCAGGGATCGAACCGCCGACCCTCCCAAAGGGTTACAAAATAATGTGCATTTCGTATTGTAGGATTATACCCAACATATTTTGGGTTTTGTATACCTAAAAAAACAACAACGAACCGTGACGGACTTTTATTTATCTATTTATTTATTTTCAGACCCAGGTGCCCTCTAACGTTCATCGACGAGAATCCGCGCAAAACTGAGCTCAGAGCTTTGGGAAAAAAAAGAAAGAAAAGGAGGTCAGCTGCAGACTGGAAGACATCCGGAGCAGCAAAAAGAAAAACGAAAGGACTGTCCCCAGCTCGCAGCGTAACAACTTTCAAAGTATCTTAGACTCTGCAGGAGTCGGAAAGACGGAAATAGACTCAAATGCAGCATTCGGCTTTGTCAGCGAAAAAAAATCTAAAACCAGTTGTTCCTTTCTGCCTACTGCAGTGAATTAGTTGGAAATTAAACCGTAACAAGCAGAGGCGTATTTATATGGATCTATATATATATATAAATATATAAATAAATATATATATTAATATATATATATATATATATATGTATGTGTGTGTGTGTGTGTGTGTGTGTGTGTGTGTATAGATATACTCAAGAATTATTAGCTTATAACTTAACAGACACAAAAAGTCATTGACCTTTAACCTTAAATTAAACTGGCACTAAAATCACACATCAGCTCACTTTAGATTATTTTTCTTATTCATCTATTTTAGCTGATCTTCACAGGGAGAGAAACAGACACACACACACACATAAGCACCCACCCACGCACTGCTGATGCACACACACACATACACACACACACACACACACACACATACACACACTCACTTGGGCTCTCCAAACTTGGCCCTCTTTCATTAATTTACTTAGAAGGGGTTTAAACGGATGATTTTCTGATGCCAAGAGGGTGTTCAAAGTTTCATAACCAGCTTTATGCAGTTCGTGTGTGTGTGTGTGTGTGTGTGTGTGTGTGTGTGTGTGTGTGTGTGTGTGTGTGTGTGTGTGTGTGTGTGTGTGTGTGTGTGTGTGTGTCTGTGTCTGTGTGTGTGTGCGTGCGTGCGTGCGTCACCAGGACTCCACATGAACTGGTTATGAAACAGTCTCACCAAGTGGGGGTGTGAATTAATCACAGCTGTTAAACTTCAAATGACTTAAAACTTTGCACACGTACACAAACACACACTCACACACACATACACACAAACACATGCATGCCCTTTGCACACACCGTGACTTAAAGTGAATATAAAATAAGAAGCAATTTAAATTCTGAGGTATTATCCACCTGAAGGTTGCAGTGTGTCAGTGGCGTTAAAAGGCCTCCCTCCCTTAAGAAACATTGAAGTTGTGCTCTTGAGCAACGCACACAAGTGTGAACTGGTCCAGTGAGGGTGATAGTTGTCCATTAAATAAAAGACTGGTTACAGTGGGAGGCTCACAGCTGGGAATACGCGGGACCGTGACAATGCCGGAGAGAAGTGCAGGTAAATTCCCTACAGAGTCAGGGTTTCCTCGCAGGATGAGGAACAAAGCGATGCGGAATTTGTAAGTTTCTGTGCACGTACATCGTTGCATAGTAGCTCCCGTCCTCTCTTGTTCATGCTGACTTACTACAAACAAACCGGAGGTCACCGGCGCCGGCGAGCAGCACCCGACGGGGAGCGGGACGCCACCAGGGGCGCGTAGAACGCTAAGAGAAACGAGCGATTATCGGCAATAACACTCAAAACTGCGACTGGCCCTCATGCTTCATTAACAATGGCGGACAGTCGGAGACACGATGAAATCTGGGCTCTTGGGCCGCCGCGTTTGACACGGGTTTTTGACGAGGGGCTGTTGAAGCGCGACGCAGCCCTGTCACTGCCCCTCAGTCGCTTGCCGAGACAGGAACGGGAAGACGTGGCCAAATTGCCGTCAGACTGTCTAAAAGCCTCAGCAGGTTATTCCAAAAGTCAGTTACGGGGACTGTGAATGCAGCACAACACGTGTTACATTCAAAGGACTTTCTTTTTCCCACCATGAAAACTTATCACCGTTGGAAATCTGTTGCAATCTGATGTAACCGCTCAAACTGAGGGACCTGACTACGAAATTTCGAACAGCCGACCCTCATCCTACGAGTATTTAATAATCATTAGACGCATTTTTGTTACAGTATCAATATGATTTCTTTTTTCCTTTGTCTCATCCTTCAGTCCTTCAGCTGCTTCCGCCTGAGCCCTGACCCCCCCCCGTCTCGCCAGGGACGTACCAACCGTGGCGAGACGGGGACGAGCCGTGCCACGACGTGGCGGCGGACTGGCTGCGTCCTGGACGCCCGGAGGAGGCAGGGCCCATGAAACATGAATGTTTGTGGGACGCAGTTCTGTTGTTAGTGCCCGGTCCTTCCGCCGCTGCCTCGTCCTAATTATACAATTTAGAGTATTAATGTGTCCTGATTCCTGCCTCCCACACACACACTCACACACACATACACATACACACACACATACACAAACATACACAGAAAGAAAACACTAGCTGACAAAAATACTCAAGACAAACGCAAGGACGCATGCACTGATGCAGATATTCATAAAAGTCAAGAACACAGCATTCGGGACACATTTATGTTAAGTAACAATGTAAAAGAAAGAAAGTGTATGACATAAAAAAAGGAAAAGTAATCAAAGACGCGTTAAAAGCTAATGAGATGACATTCGGAGGCTGTGGTCTTCTCTGACTCAGCCCTTTGAAATCCAGGTCCCAAATTTGTGGTAATTAGAATAAGGTAATGACACAGATGGTGATTTTCTTTGTGTAGATCCTCTATGATTCCCGATTTCTCTATATATTAAAAAAACAAAACAAAACTTCAGCTCATGTCCTGATTAGCTCTGAAACCGAACATGTCGGATCTCCGTTGTACAATATTCTCTTTGCTCTTGTGTGTGTGTCTGTGTGTGTCTGTGTGTGTCTGTGTGTGTGTCTGTGTTTTGGTCTGTGTGTGTGTGTGTGTGTGTGCGGCGGAGCACTTGGCCACGGCCACCGGGGAACCAGGCTCGTGACCCATTTTCGGTTCCTTCCTGCTCTAAATTCCCACAAACTTCGCCTTGGATGGCGAATCGACCGACTAGATGGGAGATGAGAGATACCGGACAAACACAGGGGTCAATCCTCCCCCAAACCCAGAGTTACTGCAGAAAATGTAACTGCAGCCGTTTAAAGCACATCAGTATCTCAGCGGTAAGAGATAAACCAGGCCGTCTAACAGCAGCGCTTTTCATGTTTTTCGAAGCCAGAGCAGAAGCCACTGAGGCAAAAGCTGAGGCGCTGATTTTTGTTAATCCTTAGACCCATTAACAGGAATAATAAAATATTAAAGCCATACATCAAGAAATGAAAAAGGATTCAAAATAACAGCACAGCAAATATGACCCCCCCCCCCACTGCCAAAATTTGTAAGCTTCCAGGACGACAGCTTAATGTAACTCTGTCCTATGAAAGAGGCAACTGTGATCTGTCAAAGTGTATATATATATATATATATATATATATATATTAATGACAACACTCTCACATGGAGCTTTGGTGGGTGAATGACTGGTTTACAAACTGCACAGCTGTTGCAGTGGTCAACAGGTTTCTTAAAGCTCGTCTTAGACTGGAACTGGCTAAGGGCGTTAGCCTAGTGCTACTCAGGGGTAATTAGTGTTGGACATCTCACTGGTGGCGAACACCTTCGGGGGCATCTTCGTGAACGTGGCTGTAGACATGACTTGATAGGGGGGGGGGCTGGTTGCAGGGTTATACTCGCATTCAGGCCGAGATGAACAGCACCAGATCAGAGGGTCAGTTAGACCAATCTAATAAAACATACGGTTTAGCTCAGCGCTTTCGTTGTCCGAGCACACAAATCATTTTGGATTTTTTTTTTGTATTTATTGTGGTTCAGGTTTTCAGATACCTGCCTCCGAGGCCCCGGGGCCACGCCACTACAATGGAAGCCAATTTCGGATTTTGTCTGGAAAATGCATTCTACAGCGTATTTATCCACAGGAACGACCGACCTCGTAACCCCGGCTAATCCACAGGCCCTTCCCCTCGGCGAACTCTTTCTTTTTCTTTCTTTACTGAAACTGCTTTTTAAACGGGTTTTATTTCAAACCTCTGCTTTAATCCATCCGGATCGGGATATTTGGATGGAGGCGGGAATCTCAGAGGAGGAATTTTTTCAAAATGTGAACAAATGTAAGAGGGTGTGTTTTTCTTTGGGGGAGGGTTGTTTGTTTTGTTTGGGGATGTACCAACCCTTTAGGGTAATAGTTTGATAAACCTGATTTGAAAACAATATTTTGTCCAATTATGTTGATTTTTAATCACTCGCTAATGAAAAAGAAAGAAGACATCGTCAGGGTCATCTGGGTCTTGAGCCGTCTTCGGCCTCCGGGACGTGTATGTCCTCATCCACAGCTGGTGTTAACACGTGACCTTGGTCTGTTGTTTGGGAAATATCTGCTCATTATCCTTTATCAAATCTGCCCACGCCGTGATTCCATCGCCATAAGATGCGAATTAGGCGGCCGACAGGTGAACAGTGGGCCCCAATGGGCAGGAGCATTTCGTTGTATTGTTTTCCAGAATGTTCTCCTAATTTGACGTTTGAGCCTTTCCAGGTCGGACACACCGGGTTCCCTCAGGACCCGGCTCGTGAGAATCTGAGAGGCCGGGGGAAGGTTTTGCCACAGAGGAATAAGAGGAAGCATTTAACACTGTCAGAAATTGGCAAAAAACACAAGAAAATGCCAGTGGCGTATCACTGCATAACAGGAGGGCAGCGGCAGAGGAATTACTGTCATGTATAACAAGCTTCAATTGAAATTTTCAGTTTCAATTCAATTCAACTTTATTTATATATCGCCATATCATAACAGATGTTAGCACTTTTCATACAGAGCAGGTCTAGACCAGAGTCTTTATATGCCAACAAAGATTCTACAATCTAAAAAGTATCTGATAAAAAAAGGATGATTTAGTTTGGTTTTTAACTCAATCGAAATCAGCGTCGTGCTCATTCAGACGAAGCCACTGAAGCCTCCATACCCGAGAGGAAATTCCAAGCACACACTGATGTATGGTTGCATGATTTATGATTTATGAACCAGACCCCCCCCCAAGGCCCCCCCCTTCCCACTTTTATGTGGTCTGATGGCAGATCTGGGCACAGTTTTGTTTGCATCCTGCATCCGTCTAGACCCGGAACAAGGCCTAATCCTAGCGCAAAAAAAAGAGGCTGCGTTAAGACGGGAGATTTTGTTGACATTCAATTAAAAGAACAAAACAAATCAGGGTCGTTAAATGCAGTTAATTAGTTTTTTTCCAGGTAGTGAATCAGCTGACTAGAATCTAATGTGGTCGCCGTGCTCCGCTGGCGAAGCGGCGACTCACTCAAGGGCCACGTTGTAATTGTCGAGGCCGAGAGCCGTAACAGGCCCCATTAATAATACCTCTGCAGCCGGCACCAGCTACTGCCCTCCACCCCCCTCCACAGTGAGACACGGGGGGGTTCTGGGTAAAACAGACGTGGCGATGTTGCCCCCACCCTCAGCTGTGATGGAGCAGAGGAGTCAAGTCGGAGCAACTCGGACAAGGGTCTGCCTCTGCACTGCACCATGGGAGGAAAAAAGAGACGATTGGTCACATAGTTCAGTGTGTGTGTGTGTGTGTGTGTGTATTTATATATATATATATATTACAAAGAGAGGAGCAGAGGCAGGTGGAGAGAAGGTGGGGGCAGGAAACGAAAAGGGAGGGGGGACAGTAGAAGACAGGAGGGAGGGAGGGAGAGAAAAGGGGGACGAGGACAAATTATATCTGAGAACTGCAGTGTAAACACTTTCCCTCCACCCCCCCCCCCCCCCACACACACACACACACACATACAGCATATATTCTCAAAATGTTTTTTCTGAAGATTTTCTGGCTTCTCCCTGAGTGACATACGAGCAAATTCAGGAGAAATGAGCACAAGCACAAACACACACACACACATACATACACACATACACACAATGTGAGCGTAAACCAAGGAGGACATAAAAAACCAGGCCGCGTTCCAGAAATTTCAACGAGTTCTTCTCTCTCGGTTTGACTGAGAAACTTCTGCCGACGGTGGGTGGGGGGGTGTTCGAGAAGAAATGTGGCTCACGGGGAGGAAGGAAAAAAAGTGAGATTGAAGCCTATAGGGGAGTGAGCGGTTGAGACGGGGGGCGTTTTAAAAAGAAAAAAAGATAAAGAGATGAAGAAGCGTGGCAGATGAAAAAAGCAGCAGGTTGGGGAAACACACTTTTCTCACGTGTGCTTTCCAGCAGCTTTTGGAAATGACAACGGTTCCCGCACGGAAACAGCGGGAGAAACCACAAGTCCCAGGGCGGCAAAAGAAATCTCCCGGAAGCGAAATGGGAAAGTTTCCTTTTTTTTTTGGGGGGGGGGGGTCGTCGAACCGGCAATTGATTACCAAAGGAAGCGACGAAGCCGGCGACCCTGCTGCCGCGTAAAGCCGTCGAGCGGGTGTCGGTGTTGATGAGCCCGGTGACGCGGAAACGAACGCAAGTCGGCCGATTTCGCCACCGCCACGTGTAAACTGTTTCTTTCTGTGTTTTCTCCTGCCCCTTTAATCTGTTAAAACAATGAAAATAAAAATTGGAACCCAGAGTAATGAGACGTGCGAAGTTGTGTTGTCCTGTGGTCGAACCTTTAGCTACTGAGGAGGCTCCATTACGCCTCATCGCATAATGTAATGTGAAGCTTTCTCCTTCCTTCCTCTTTTTTTGCCCAAAACCAGATTGACGAACGTTGCAGCTCCTATTTAATGAAACACTACAACTAAAGTCCTCATAGCTGGAGTTTCAGAGCTTCTATTTCAGGCAATCACAGCTAATTTCCACTAATAAATAGATACACTATTAAACTTTGTAAAGACATAAATTAACATGCAAACACTCAGATTCACGCACGCTTCAATAATCATGTGCGACCTTCTCTGATAGTTGGACAAAAGCCTCTCGGGACACACTCCCATGCTCGTACACAGCGGCACATGCTAAGCCCCCCGTCGGAGCGGTGTGTAGCCGCGGGTGGCGGCGGCAGCGGCGACGGCGGCGGCGGTGCGCAGGGGGAGTTAAATGGGCCACGAGGGGGAGTGGAGCGGTGTGTGCAGCAGAGATAATGCCGAACCATCCGTCACACACTGCGGCATCTCATGTGCACACACACACACACGCACACACACGCTGAATACCCAAAAGGTGAGTCATACACCGATCAGCCACCACAATGGAGCCCGGTTGTTGGTTTAATGTTGTGGCTGACGGCTGCGGAGTCCGGCAGTGCCAGTGGACGGATTAGAGGCTGATGAATGGTCAATCTCGGTGCCATGAATCGGCATCGTATGTCAGTGTGTGCGTGTGTGTGTGTGATTGTGTGTGTGTATGTTAAATGTAACCTGCCTCCATTCACATCTGTCTTGTTCTTTTCTCTGGGCCCATTGTCGTCCAAGTCCTAGTCCCTTCGTTTGGTTACAGTCAGGTAACGGTTGCCTTCAGGACGCAAACCGCCAATCCCCAGCATCACGTCCCCTTCTGACGCCCGACCCGACCTCCGACCTAAAGACGTGTTTCCTGGTTTTTTTAATTTTCTGTCAACGGCGGCGTGACAGAAAGTCTAGGACAACGTCAAGTCTGTCAGCACCAGATTACATCAGAAAGATCTAGATCGGTTGGGGGACCAATGAGAACTTTAGTCATATCTGTGTATAGGCCTCAGACTTTAGACTTTATCGGGGGGGGGGGGTCGCTTTCACAGACATTTATCTTTCTGACAAAAAAACGCATGTAAAAACAACTATCAAACACATCTTATGAAACATACCGCGACGGTAGCGCCGATTCAATGGCGGCGGCGTGCCAGCGTCAGCTCACATTACACGGTGCCGATGTCACCGGCGTTGCTTCCGCTACTCGCTGGCCCTTCCGGTCTCTTCTGGCAGGTACCTTTCGCGCTGTTGGCGTCGATGAGCGCGCGCCAACGCAACCAATTCGTGTCCCGCACGGGACACCTGAACCAAAAACAGCGACACAGGTGACGCAGTACCGACTCCCCGATGGTAACCCGCAAAAAACATTATAGGTGGCGTGCTGCTGCCAGCCTCATATCTTCATCAGGCTAAAAACATAAACAAAAATATTATTTGCAGGATTAACATGTTGTTTTCAGGCCAGCTCGCTATGGCTCTGCATCGGTGCCCTCTCTCTCCCTCTCTCTCTCTCTCACCCTCTCTCTCTCTCTCTCTCTCTCTCTCTTTCTTTCTCTTATCTTTCTTTCTCCCACCTGTCTCATCCCTCAGCTTTCTTTTTTTTTGTCACTCTCCCTTTCACTTCTCCACTCGCTGCAGTTTCTCAGTCCGACTCTGATTGTGTTTTGATGATGTCTCGTAATTCCACATTCATAAATAGGGGGGGGGCAGTCAAGTTCTGGTATTAAAATGCAATAAAACATACAATAATTATACTTATTATAAAACATTAACTTGAGGCTTGAGGCTTACAATAAAATGACAAGATGCTTTATTCCCCGAGTGTTTTTCAATGCCGCCACTCATGTTGATGCCTTTTTTTTTAAGATGCTGTTTGAAAAACAAAAACATCTGTTTTTTTTCTCTGCATTTCCTTGAAAATTATGTGAAAATAGTTCAGTAAAGAGTTGTCACCCCCCCAAGAAGTAATTAAAAGCGATTCCAGATGAGCCATTTAGACATTTAAACGCCACGGATGAGCAAGAAACAACCGGCTCAGGCCATTATTATCAATTCGAGGGGAAAACTTTCTTCTCCCTTTTCCCTCCATTCAGCCACATATTTTTGTCGTTCATCTTACAGCAGCAGTTTCCCGGACACCAGAACCCTGTAAGCTCACCTGTCTGCGGCTCACCGGTCTGCGGCTTACCTGTCTGTGTCTCACCGGTCTGTGGCTCACCTGTCTGCGGCTCACCTGTCTGCGGCTCACCTGTCTGCGGCTCACCGGTCTGCGGCTCACCTGTCTGCGTCTCTCCGTGATGCTGCTTCCAGGATTCTCCTGATAAAAATGGTACATTGCATTTACACACATTCCAGTTTTTTAAGGGGCTTCAATTTTGATATACCATTCTTCATAAAGTGTTACTTTTTCCATCTAGTATTGCTCCGATTGCACATGAATTCTAGTAAAAATAAAAGTGTTTCGACAGCCATTGTATATAAAACTCCCCCAATCTGTATTTTCTATATTTACCAACAAATTAAGTAACCACGTGAGAAGGGACAGGTTTGACTCACGGAGACAAACGGACTTGTCCGAAAGGATTATGACCCGACTCTGCAGCTTTGTGGATCTTCTTACACCTTTTTTAGTTTATTATTATTCATGTTGTAGGGCTCACAAGTCATAGTCGACTCTGCAATAAATAGAGGAGCCGAGCTACTTCATTAGGCTAAAACATATTAGACCTGTGTGTTTTCTCCCTGGTGGCCACAAAAATCGATTCCTGCTTTAAATAATGGAATAATTTGGTGCGTAACATCGGAGACTGAGACCACAACAGAGTCCACTTTGTATTTCTGCCTACCATCCTTTCTGCGACTCTCACATAATGATTCTGGGATCAAAGGCATATTTTGATCCATCTATTGCCAGGATGCTATTAGTTTTGACCTTAATAATCTGGGGTTTTTAATCGGACTGCCGCACACTTTAAACCACCCCAGATAAGAGCGAGCTACGCACCCATAATGTAAACCTAAAGGAAGCATTCTGCGGTGCGGTCGTACGTAACGGGATTCGTTTCCCCGGCCCGACCTGTGGAGCTGAAGACAGAGTGTGAAACCTGGGTAGAGTGTGAAACCTGGGCCGACGTCGCTCGTAATCAAAAAAGGAAGAGCCGCCTTAAATTCAAATTATTAGTCCCCAGCAGCGAGAGGGGGGGGGGGGGGACAGCCCAGCGACCCCTGGCTGCCAGCAACCACAGAAGCGAGAGCGAAGCGTGTTTTTTGTTTTTTGGTGTGTGGTGTGTGTGTGTCTGTGTGCACCAGAGAACTCCCTGTTGTTTCATGTTGTAATGTTAATGTTTTAGAGACATGTGTGAGGTGTGTGTTGTGTTTCACGCAGAATGTTGTTGTGTTGTGTTTTGTTGTGTCTGTGTGTTGTGTGTGTGTTGTGTGTGTGTGTGTGTTGTGTGTGTGTGTGTGTGTTTGTACGTGTGTGTGCGTGTGTGTGTGTGTGTGTCAGGCAAGGTTAAGAGGCATTAGAATGATAGACTTACAAGACAAAACTTATTAATATTTTTTTTTTTTTTTGAGGATTTTATAAATTCTAAAAAAAAAATATTAAAATAATAATTTATTTTAATAATGTTTTTTTTTTTTTTTACTTTGATGATTTTTTTTTTTCATTTCAGAGGTAGAGTTGATTCAAAAGTTTAAAGCAGTCGATTAAAAGAACAAAAAGACACAGGTTGTCCCAAATACCAGCGTTAAGCATATGTATTTTTGTATTTATGCAAGTTTTTGCTGGTCGACCAAAACGTCCTGGAAGTCGTTTCACCTAATCTGGTTCAGGATTTGAAGGTTTTCATCTCCATAACCCATCATGATCTCGCCGGACCTCAATCTCGTCGAACTCACGTAGGACCTTTAGGAATAAGGAGCTTTTATAGTACGGCAGCCGCCAGCTTTGACTTCTTACCTAATTTTGTGCTTGAGTCTACGAGATTACCAAGAACAACAGTGACAGCTGATGCCTGAAAATTGTAATATGCAAATTTAAAACGAAGGCATGAGGAAGCTGTTTTGTTTTTTTAGTTTCTTCGCTATTGTTCAACACAAGTTTGTTGGTGCACTTGTTTTTTTTCAATCCAAAAGGCAATTTCCCTTTTTAACCGGGATGCTGAACCTCACCCACGAAGCCGGCGCGACGAGCACGACGGGAAGGTTTCCTTTCCTTGCCTCGTACGCTCAGGGGCCATGTTGAAGACCACCCCTGCACATGTTCGTGTGTGTGTGTGTGTGTTGTGTCTGATAGCGGCTGAACGTGGCCTGAAGAAGCAGTGATATCTGCCCACCCCGCAGGAGGTGACAGGCTTTCTAATTAACTCCATGCTGGGTTGTTGTACAGGCCAATTAATTAACACAATGACCCTAGGGATTTTGAGTGTTTGCGTGTGTGTGTGTTTGAGTAATGTTGCATGGCTGAATGTGGGATATACTTTCTCCCTTAGAATGGATTAGACCTCTAAAAACTCATCTGTGTTCCTCATAATTGCATAATAGAATTTTTTTTTCCATTAAAAAAACAACCCTTCATTGTCTTGAAACGGTTTCACTTTTGTCTCATTGAGTATGTGCGGATCTCTGATTACGCTAACTTGGCCAGCCTCTATCTCTACTCACCCCCTCAGCCAAGGAGGAAGAACGACAAACTGTACAGGGTCGTCTACGAGTAGATGTATCAGGGTGGTTATCAGTGTTAGACACATGGGAGTAAAGGTCAATTTATGCTTCTGCGTTGAACCTATGCCGTACCTGCGACATACGGTCCACCGCTACGCTGTAGCCTGGCACACAGCTCCCAAAAATTGTAACTAAGCATCACAGTGACGCAGACCAGAAGAGGTGAGGTCGGTCGGCTTGGTACCGTCGCTTTTCCGGCTTCTCCTTCGCCGCCATCATACAGACTGTCTCCTCTGACCGTCTTCTTTCTTTTCTGCGTTCCTGTAAATTCGGGAAAACTAACACTGCTGTTCGACGTCTGTCAGCTCCGACTCCATCGAGATCTGCTCGGTTTCAGTCGCCATCTTCAGGAGTGCACCAACAAAACCCGTCGAAAACAGCAGCAGGGAAACTCAACACAGGGGCACATAGACGCCGCCACCAGACGCCGCCACCAACTGTACACTTTTCTACTCATAAAGGTTCTAATCAAATTATTCTTCTCCTTTGTATACGATCTTGGGGGGAGCTGGAATTTGATTATAAATCATCCCTTGTAAACATAATATGGTGATTTTCATGTCAAATGACATTTTTAAGTTAAATGTCTACATGATTGACATAAAACTACTGTTCAACATGTAGTTAAAACCTGCTCTGCAATTAATTAAAAAAAACATCCATAAAAAGTCAAATCCAAATGTTTCTGTCAATCAACTTAAAAGCCATGTGGAAAATGCAAATGGTGGTGGTGATGTGTGTGTGTGTGTGTGTGTATGTGTGTGTGTGTGTGTGAACACACCTCATAAACAGCATTCATCACCTCCAGTCATCATGAGACTGAATCTGGTGATCATCAATCTCATGGTAAGAGAGAATGTCTAGATGTTGGGTTTTTGCCAGACTCTGAGTTGTCTAGCTTGTCTTCATAATTTTTGTGCAGTTGCTGTATATCTCAATTTTATGAGTCAGAGTTTTGAAATGAAAATATTACAGAGCACCAGATCAAAATGATAATCTCTTAAAATTAAAAATCTGCATCTAACATAAGCAGAGACCGGCACCGAAAGTAATCGCTCTGTCGTCAACTCTTTCCCTGCTGCATCCACACCACGTGGGGCCCATCATCATCCATGGAGGAGCGATGGTACTACCTTCCTTACTATACCCATTTTTACCTGTCTTAGCAATAGCCAGGCAGGTGTAACTAAAAACATTAACAGTGGTTCCGTTTACTTTGCCGCTAACCTCACAAGCACAACGCCAGGAATGCACAGCTGTAGTACCTCAACGACATGCAGCCATGATTACTGGGATTAGTTACACTGGTACCAAACACTCAAAATGGCCTTTAGGAAAAAGGCTTTTTAAATATCACCATCGAGAATTCCAACGTTGATTGTCCAAGGAACTTCGTCTGGCATTGCTGTCCCCGCCTCGAGGCGATCACGGCCCAGACCGTTCTCGTTTCTGGTTCCCTGATGGTGGAACGTGCCACCAAATGCTATTAGAGCTGAGGGCGTCCCTGCCCATCTTCAGGAATCTCTTGATGACTCATCACTTCCGAGGGCACCTCCCCTCCAAGCATTTCAGGCACCCAATCATGCCTCGCACCCACTCTGCACTTTCGGCGTGCTTCTCCCGATCGCCTGGCACCCTGCCTTATTGGACAGATTTAGTACTCAGTGCTTACTTCGAGGTCTCCTGCCGTACTGAAGCTTTAGTGTTCTCCCCAACTTCTAAGTCGCTTCGGATAAGAGCGTCTGCCAAATGAATAAATATAATGTCCTGGAGCCACCAGGGTCCTCTAGGAAAGTTAAAGGGATTCCCTCAGTTTTTAAAAACTGATAGTTTTGTATTGTAAATGCGAGGAATTTGGCTATTTAAATCATCACGCCGGAATCCCCTTGCCTACAGCTTGCACCATTACATTGTTCACTCCAGTCAGTCCTCCCCATCAGGGGATCAGGGGAGGTTAGAAAGAAAGATTTGGTGCATAGTCTAATGAATATCAGCTTAGGGAGTCCTTTCAATGAGTTGGTAATTAAAGGGGATAGAAGCCTGGAACCATTACTTATTATCTGTTTTGTAGCATGGAATTTAATTGCTCTTGCCACTTCTTCCACTTCAACAGTGTCAGCTTGTTAAGATTACAACCAAACATGCAAAATTGAACACTTTCACAATTTAACCAGATTTTTAGGGTTTTTAAGATGACACATTTATATCACCTCTCAGATCAGGTGATTACTGTGCTTTGGATTTCTGCTGTGACTCGTCCAAGAATCAGCTCAGGCTAGACACTGAACCAGGACCAATCACAGCCTGTGTGATGTGCACAGGTGATCGGACTGGAGGGACTAGAGTTCTCAGGTCAAGAATGTCAACAGCTATGGTGATTGAACCACGCAAGATATGGTGAAAAAAATCTGACATGCTAGTTTATCCATTGGAGCCTTGAGAAACATTCTAGGCTAAAGCTTTGTTGGGTTACGTTAAATTACACAAGACAAAACACCGTACTTAAGGCATAGCCGTGTACCCTACGTACCGTACTCCGTGCCTGATGTGCAACTCCCAAAAACTTTAGTTACACATTGCGGTGTCACAGACCTGTGATTGGTCGGCTTGGGACTGTCGCATTTCTGGCTTCTCCTTCTTTGCCACCGTTGCACAGACCATCTCCTAAGTAAATTCAGGAAAACTAAAACTGCTGTTCAACTCCATCAGCTCTAGGTCCATCAAGATCCATAGAGGTTCAATCGCCATTGTTTCAAAGTGCACCAACATACTCAACAAAGGCAAACTTAAACAATGGTGAAGAAACTCAAAACAGGGGATTATAAACACCATCACCAACTAACAGCTTGGTGTTGTAACTGCAGAGTGACACCAAGGCAGAAGTACAAATGCTAATGATGGCATAGACTCTGTGTAGACTCGATGCAGAAGCATAAAACCAGCATAAAAGACGACACAAGCTTGACTACGTTACCGCAAAGCTGATAATATGCTGCTAATATCAGATAAACCTTGGTCCTGAACGGCAGCTCTAACTTAGCAACCTTAGCTAACTTAGCTTGCAAAATACAGATAATTAGCTACTCCGATACCCCTTGTTTAACAGTAATATTCTGTTACGGTGAAACAAGGGCACCAGAAGTTCGAACAACATGGACAAACCCCCACCCCTGCAAGTTGACTTGACCCAGATGCATGTATCTGGCTTTCGGCTGCCATTGTTGTATTGTGTTGTTACAACACAACAACTGAAGAACGTCAGTTTATGATTTACTGAATTGTTTGACTCGACTACGTGATTATTCTGCCGTCTCTGACTTTCTCTGTCTCGCCCTCTGAGACTATTGTTTGCATTTCTCTCCGACTATTCCTATCTCAGTCTTTTCCGTTTCCATGTCGGGCCTCACGCTCTCATTCACTCTCCGTGCTGCTAACTGCTCTTGGGGGGGGGCTCAGCCGGCCCCAGTGATCAACTCGCCCTCCGACGGGATATAAGCCCTGCTCTGCTCTCGCTGTCCCGAGGCGACGATGATCACACACCGGGGTCTTGGCTCATCTCCCTCGAGAGCTCCGCCACTCACACACACACACACACACTAATACAGATGCTCGCTCCAACATGCCTCCGTTCACCCTCACCACTCCGGTCCCTGTTTGCCAGTCTGTGAAAGCGATGATTAAAAGTTACTACAAAGCTAGTGCTTCACTAGGCTACAGCTAAGCCTCCTGCCGCACCGCGATTACGTCGGACCATGCAAGATCGAATCCAGGATTCCTGTGGGCCTGGGAATTCCTGGAATATCATCCACTATGGAGAGGGCTGGGGGGGGGGGGGATCCAGAAAAGTGAAAGTTATCAAACTCCCCGGACAACTTCAGAACTTAGAGTCTGCCTTTTTTTCATCTTTGCCATCAGTTTTTAAGTTTCCTTTTAGCATTTCATTTTTTGAGGGGGTTCAGAGGAAGCTCCAGTTAAGCAAAAAGTCCCGGCTATGTTTCCACATCAGTCCCTTAGTGGGACTGCTGGGATGTGTCCCGTAGAGATGTATAGACTGTCAGCACAGATCAATCACGTATCCACACGTTGACATTAATGTTTTTCCCTTTAGAATCCAGTGGTGTCTTTTTGCGTTTACCCCCCATCCCCCTTTTTATTTCATTTGACTAATTCAGTTGACTGATGTTCCACCCGGTGATATTTTCAGCACTGTTTGATGTTAGTCTATTAGTCATGGCCACAGTCCATGTACATATTATTAATATGCTTTTTACATTTTAATTTAGGTATACGTCTGTTATCCTCAGTCACCAACCGAGAGATGATTTTACGAACATCCACTGATGCATGAAAGAACATCTCAAATGTAATATGTAGGTGTGGAAAAGTTGAGTTTTCAGATAAAGATAGTGAGAAAATTGGCACCAAGTAGCTGAGATGAAGCAAAACACAATTTAAATGATACATTTTGCAGTGCAAGTCATAAAATGAGAGTTTTAGGTTAGTACAAATCTGATCCTGATTTAAAGACTATGAGGCCAATTGTAGTACGTCTATAGGGAGTCACTCATTCCATTTCAGAGATGCAATTTTCAAGGAGGCAGTCCAGCGATCTAGTTACTATTGTACTTAAGCAAAGTTAAGGCATTTTGGAACAGACAGAGATAAAGACTGAACAAGATATCCTCACATTTACTCCTTAGTATGAGTCAAGCTCCATAAAAGCTCAGTTCCTGCTCCACTACAATGCTTTTTTTTCTTCAGGAGGTTCACAAGGCTTTCGCATAAAAATTTGCACTATCCGATAAAATTTCCCACAATGGCGTCATCAAGGTCAATCTCCCAGACTTCAGAGGGTTTCCTCCAGAGCCACAGACGACACCATACAACTGTTTTCACAGGTTATGTAGTACAAACCTCATGCTGAGTCACTGGAGTAGCCCTTTAAAGGGATTTTACTTCCAGAAATGTCTCTCAACTGTCGTCACACCTCTTTTGTGCACATGAGCCCATGGGAGGTTAAACCCGGAGCCTGACACTTGTGTCCGTTGACGCCCTTTGAATGTAATAGAATGCTTCCAGTCAAGGTGACTCATCAACACGGAGGGGAGTGTTCCGTTTATCACAAACGGAGATTAAATTCTCCCGAGCAATGCCGTCGTTTATCACTTTGGGTTCAGCGGGAGCCTAAAATCCACGGTGGCAAATCATTGTCAGTTACCTGCCAAACACGGGCCTGATGATGAGAAATCGATGTTTGCATTATGATACTAATAATGCGAGGTGTAGAATACGATCTGGATGCAATTTTCTGTCGATCCATTTATTCGCTGCGCTTGTGTTTCATCTAATCAGAGGGAGAAGGGCCCGCGATGTCTGACAGTGAATTATGCAGCAGCGGTGAGGCAAATTCTAAGGTCCCTCTCGAGTCTAAAAACACACCTGCCATGGCTCTGTTTGGTTTCATGTGTTTGCTTTTACAAATACATTTACTTAATATTGCTACAAACTGGGGCTTTTAATGTGCTGATGAGGCCGGATAAACAAATCACAAGAAGTTGGAGCACAACACTAGAAACTGCAGCACAAGGCTCGTCGGAACACGCTGGCAGGTCCTGGACGGTACTGATTTGTTTCTCACCGGTAGCACAGCACACCCTAGTGGTCATGTGGTCAACTACAATCCAAGTCCTATGTTTACAGTCGGGAGTATGAGCTTTTGGGCAGTGACGCAATTTTTTTTTTTTGTGATTTTGCCTCGGTACGCTGCCACGATGGATTTGAAATGAACAAAGTGAGATGTGGACGAAGGGCAGACTCTCAGCTTCAATTCAACAGGCTTAACAAAAAATATTGCATGAACCGTTTAGGATTTACAACCGTTTTGTGGACGGGAACGACGTTTGCATTGAAATGATGTTTGCTCTGTGATCAAACCCCCCCAGTAATGTTTAAAACCGACCCCACTGACAGGAAAGGGCCAGGTCTTCATATTCATACCTTTACATGGACCTCTTTTTATTCACTGAGGAGCCAGCAGCCTCTATCATCACCTTGACCGGGCGACAGGAAGCTGGAGCTGCTTCACAATAAAATTCTGTGAACCGTGAAACGTCGTAGCCCTCTGACAGCTGCAGGAAGTCGTCATGCTTAAATCAAAGGATTAGTTTGACATTCGGGCAGATCTGCTTTACTACTTGCCGCTGCGCTTGAGCAGGTTTATAAAGACCACTTCTCATGGCTGTGTGTAAACTACGCATCATGGGGTCAATGCGCTTAGCTTAGCATGCTAACTGCTTCCTCTGGCTGTCCCTCCATACGCAATGCACAGATCAATCAAGATACCAATCAAACTCAGATCCAACCAGATCCAACTAGTTCATGGTCCATCGTCTGGTTCATGGGTTCCCGGTTCAGATCGGCCCCCAAACACCAGATCATATCATCTGATTTTCACACTTTTCTTAAATAGAGAAACAAATAACACTGCTGCTAATACTCCATCACCATCTTTCCAATTAGCAAACAAGACCGTGTTTATTTTGTGCTGCGGTGCAGTGACTCTCATGGCCGCTTCAAGATTTGCCACATTTAGAATCCAAATGAACATCAGGGGTTCGGGACTCATTAAGGCAGCAAAGGTCATCTGAAGCATTAGAGCACGTGTGGCGACTGGAAGATGGCGTCTTTGGTGCTGACATACAAAACAGCCAGGGAACACATTTAAAAAACAAAAAGGAAATAGAAGGAAAATAACAATAATAATAATAGTTAAAAAAACAGACAAAGATAATAATAATGGGACAGGATGAAGGAGGAGACGTGTCACAAATGGTGTAATGAAAATATGATAAACGGCTGTTTTTTTGTGTGTGTGTGTGTGTGTGTGTGTGTGTGTGTGTGTGTGTGTGTGTGTGTGTGAATGTTCTCTCTCCTGTGTAGGACCATCATGAGTTTTGTTCTTTGAGAGAATGAAACCGTCTCAGAAAATACGGAAGTTTCCTTTTTAAAAAAACGAAATGTTTGAAGGATGTTTCATTTTTGGAAAATTTGAAAAACGAAAGATGTGTTTGAAAAGTTCTTTTTTTTTTTTTTTGAATTGACATTATTTAGTGGGGAGTTTCGAGACTTTGAGCCATAACGATGTCTCTGGATACCGCGGGTGTGTTTTAGACTTAAGGTGATTTTTAGGGTCTGGGTTAGAGTCAGGTTCACAACGGGTTTAGTCCTGGGGAATCATGTCCGTGAAGCTCAACACGAATGTGTGTGTGTGTGTGTGTGTGTGTGTGTGTGTGTGTGTGTGTCTGTGTGTCCGTGTGTGTGTGTCCGTGTGTGTGTGTGTGTGTGTGTGTGTGCAGAGATGCCACACTGAGTTTGAATGGCATCATAAATAAGTAGAATATATTCACATCCGTCGGAATAAATACATAGAAAATCATCCGCCATAAGTAGGACAAATCTCTTTATTTCTCTCTGCCTCTCTCTTTAATACATCTGACTTCCTCGCCTGCTTCCCTTACCCTCCTTCCTCTGTCTCTCCTTCCCTCCTCAACTCACCTTGACTCCCCCACCTCTGCACCCTCCTCCCCCTCTCCTCACCCCCACTCTTATCCGGTCTGCCCATGTTGCTGCCGTCAACGCCCCCCCACCACCACGCACACGTACATACACACATTTGTTGTGAAGGTGGTGCCCTCTTGTGGCGATGTAAATTTTCTCTCCTCACCAGGCTCAGTTATTAATAATATTACCATTAATATTAATACAGCAGCAAATAGAAGGACTGTAGAGCAGGATGCGGCGCTGTGACCTCTGCCGTCTGCTTTTTCTTTCCCTTCCTCTCCCCAGGGGGCCTCAGTCTTTTGAGCTCCTTTCCAGTGGGATTTACTGAGTAAACATAAAATAATAAAAATAATATTAATATAGATCACAAAGCCTCGGCTGGTGCAGGAAAACCATCCACTTCCCTCCGGTGTAATCGCGTTTACATGAGATCCGTTTGTACGTTTCTTATCATTTCAAGGTGTTTGTTACTACTCCGGCCCGTCCAGTCTCCCCGTGCGGCTGTTTTTCTATGCATATATTTGTTTTGTTTGTTTTTTTTCTTGTTTTTGTTTTTTTTTTTTTTCAATGATATGCGCCAACAGCGGAAGTCTTTGATAAGGATTTTGATCGTGGTGCCCGGTCGATTCTGTCACAGGTTACATGATCAGAGAAGCTTTTCACGTTTCTTTTTAAATGTTCTTTAATCACAGGAAAAAAAGGTAGAGATAGACAGAAATGATGAAACTTGATGTTCACAGTTGCAGTTTTAAGCATCTTCCCACCGCTCCCACGCTGTTTTCTCCTCAACGCCCTCACCTTCAGGTGTCAAAACCCATCTGACCGAGCCAGCACGTGGCCCCGCTGGATGGCAGAAGGCGGCTCGGTTTTTGGGGCCAAAAGCTCTCATCCGGGCTCAGGCCCGGACGGGCTCGGGGTTCACTCTGTCCCGAATCCCGGCACCGATTATCCCGACCAGTCCGTCCTCAACAGCTGTATATATATGCCTCAACAGCATATATATATATTTATAATATATATATATATATATATATTTATATGGCCTCCTTCCAGTAGCATTCACTTGAACCATATATCATTATCACTAAGCCATGACAGAGCGACTACGGCTTGTTGGGAGAACCGTGTTAACAATGTGCGATGATAACAGAAGTAAAAACGGGGAAAAACACAGATATCAAGGCTGGAATTCCTGTAAGGACATAGAGTTTTATGTAAAGTGTAAAATAAAAGCTGATGTTCTGTGATATAAAACTTTAGATTTGAGTCATAAAGGATAAAAAATGTATATCCTGCCAGGGTTTGGTTTACAAAAAGGAAAATATTTCCTGAGGCTTGGGAAATTGAAGTTAAAAGAGGAAAAAACAGATAGAAAAAAACAGAGGAAGGGATATACAGAGAGAGAGAGAGAGAGAGAGAGAAAGAGAGAGAGAGAGATTCACACAAACACTGGGTACAAAGGAAAATGTATTCCATGGGGTCTGATGCCGAGCCAGGCAACCACCGCCTGGTCCACCTGAGACCAGAACACACTGTTGTTTACAGCAGCTTCCACTAATGGACCAGAGCTACTTAAAAACAGATAAAACACACGTGCGCACACACACACACATACGCACGCACACACACACACACACACACACACACTTTCCTCCTCAAAGACAGTCATGCAGCTGGCGGTGAGGCTGTAATCAGACAAAAAAAAAGTGATGCAAGTTTGGATTTTTCCAAAAAAAAAAAAATTCAGATGAAGGGACTCTGAATTTATAGGATTCAGAGAGTTGATTCGACGAGAGGACGCATGCGCCTTGGCTGGGATTTCACGGAAACCAAGGAGCCCGCGGATCTGTCCGGCAGAGGCCGTTTGGCCAATACTGAGGCTACTGGTAAACTTGGAGAGAAATGAGTGGTGTTTTCAAGCCAGCGTCCCCATGTATTTGGATGTTTTGAAAACCAACCCTGAGGCACAACATGACGTAAATATCAAGATAATGTCACCCGCTTTCAAGAAATGGATCTTGAAATAAGTGCATTTGCTTGGGAAATAAATAGACTGCCTCAGGGTGGATGCTTCTTTTTTAATATTATTTTTTTCAAATGCTTCACTCATACTTTCACTCGAAATATCTCAGAGGCAAAGCAAAACACACCCAAGGACAATATTATAAATATAAGAGTCGGGCCGTCGCCCGAGGCTTTTTAATAACCCGAGTCCAAAAGTGAAACCATACGATTGCACTTTCGGTTGCTTGGATCTTGTGTCAAGTTGCACTGACTGTGCAAATGAGTCATCATAAGCAGTGTAACCCGTCTAAAAGCCAGGCATCATGCACAAAAATAAAATATATCGCCTTGAATTTCCATAATTTTGTCAGCGGGTCCTTAAACTCTCATTTTCACTGAATCAAGTCATTATCCCAGCGCAGTGAAAATATTTCCGCCTGTTTCCATTACAAATCAATTGCAGTGGAACTGCCCTCCGCTATCTTGTGTCAAGATATATTTATTTCTGAAAAGTTATTGAAATAAATTGTAACATTTCTACAACACTAACTGATGTTATGGAATCTACGGTTCTGTGGGGACTCTTGATGAGATGGAGATTGTTGTAAGCTAGCTTTTAGCCAAAGGTGGCGAGGGTTTTTATTTATATTTCTGTGCTCACGCTGCGCGGAAGACGAAAGAACGGCTCGCACTGAACATAAGCGCGTGCCCTAATCCCAGATTGGTTTTGTCCATTGGCAGTTTCGATAAAGTCCATTCAAACAAGATGACCATGTCCCCCATGACGTTGACCAAAAAGAAAAGAGAGAAAGGAGGCGTTCTCTTGTTCAATTCTACAACGGACAGAAAGTAAGAAGAGAAGGGAAAAATAGCAAAAAACATCCATCGGCACACAACATATATACCCAATATGAAGACAGAAAATCAAGACCGCGTTTAATGTTTTGGCTCATCTGTTCCGCAGTGAAGTCCCAGCAGCCTCAGCCGTAACATGTGAAACGCCACTTCACTGACATTTGGAACAAGTTCGCTACGTTTAAAAACTCGTCCTTTGACACCAGCCATGTGGGAAATCAGACCACAGAACTGCTCGAGCTCAGGCAGCTGATGGGAAATTCCGATACGGCAGAAAATCCAACCGCTCGGGAAAAGTCTTTCAGGGGTCGCGAGGGACCCGAAACCGTGTGTTGACCCGGCAGAAACCTGGCCCAGTTCTAAAACTAGAGGTCAGCGAGTAGTTCAAGGTCCAAAAAAAAATCAAGCCAGTATAGATCAGTGGTTGCCAAACCGAGGGGGGGGCACTTAGATGGGTTGCAGCATCAACGACCAGGTGTAAAGTATGGAGAAGAGCTAAGCTGGATAAATACGATTCACGTGGGGAAGAGAAACCGGAGTTTGTTGATCGCACTGTTGTGCTGAAATTCAACATGGATTCTTTTCATTAATTGCTTCCCCTTATATTGTTAATGGTGGTTAAAAAAAATTGCGCAGTGGGAGTGGTGCGAACTTTTTGCAGCTTGTGAAAAGGGATCGGGGGGATTGGTGTTGGTGGGGGGGCGTTGCCAGAAAAAGCTTGAGACCCACTGCTGTCGATCAACCCTGCGACCTTTCTTTAAGGAAACTCTCGGCGCCGGCGTCGCTGCCTTGTTCCTCCTTCACTTTCCCTTCGCCGTCGTCGACGAACTAGCGAAGAGCAGCAGTGACTCGCGAGCATAACACGATATTACGCCCCGAGGACGGAGTTCTACTGGTTTCCTTCCTCACATGCACACACACATACACACCCCTCATTAACCTGTGGGGAGTCTCTTAGTGCACAGGATCCTCTCCACTCCATTAGCCAGTGTCATTACTGCGGATGCTTGACCCGCGAATGGTGACGGCTGTTTGCTCTGCGCCGGGCGGCGGGAAGCCGTTACGGTCGTCGGAGCGAGCGACACGGACTCGTGGGAGATGGCTGATCGGTAGCTGGAACAGGAAGCGTCGTCCTAATAAGGCTACGCACACGAACGCATGCGCACACATCTCCCGCCTGTCACTTCTACCCCCATCATGATCTGAATAAAAGTGTGGGGGGGGGAATAAATAAATATATATATATATATATATATATATATATATATATATATATATATATTGTATATGTAGAAGATTGTAGTCAGTTCAACACTGAAGGACAAGGAGAAAGAGCCCTAGGTTAATGAGTTCTCATTTCAGATTAAAATAATCCAGCGTTCCGTCCTTCAACAAGTGTTTCATATTCGGTATTTCTCCAGACCTGGTGTCCTTCTCTCGGCGGGGAAACGTCGCCGCCCTCCAAAACCATTTCAACACACCGTTACAAAATAAACGCCGCTCTCAATGTGACAGCAACGACCGTTGGTTTGGCAAATCACTTCATGAGTTTTGGAGGGGAAAAAAAAGAATGGTTAAAATAACTACTTTGTAAAGTTTCACATACTTTCGTTGTCATGCTTGAAATCTTAAAAATAAAAATAAAAAAAACAACATTTGTTGGTAGGAAACAGGAAATTAGAAGCGGTCTCCCACCATTTTTATCGACCCATCCGTCCGTCCCAACCTCCTCCCTCTTCCCGACTTGGTGGCGCCGTAATGGCAATCACGCCACCTCTTTGTTTGTGAATCATAATTCTTATGCCTTCCTATGAGGTTCAAAAGTTTGCAACCATCATTATTGGACATCTGCTGAATCAACAGATCATATATGTATATATATATATATATATATAAATATATATAAATATATATATGGCCTCCTCCCAGTAGCATTCAATTGAACCATAAATCATTATCATTAAGCTTCAGTGAATGTTTTTCCGGTCTTTTGGACTCAGGGAAACTCAAGCAGTTAACTTACTCATCTTTTTAAAACTTACCAACCTTTGCCTGCATCTGTCGGAAACAGAGCCATGCGGAATCACAGCTTAATGAAAAAGATTTGATGTCCACAAAAGCAGGAAACGGACATTTGTTCCACGTGCTCCTGGACCAGTATCAGCGCCCGTTTGATCTGCGAACCTCTGAGCTAATTATCTGCCTGTCTGGGCCTGTGGCTACAAGACGCTGGAAGTTCTTCGCCAGGAACTCATTACCCTTCACAGCCAACCGATCAGATACCGTCCGGTTAGCTTTTGTCCACTCCCAAGCTTCCCAAGCTTTTATACGAGGGCTGGGTTTTGCAGAGAAGCAATTAGTCATTTGATTTATTTAAAGAAAAAAAAAAAAGACGCTCAATTCATTCTGTAAAACCTATTTTTCTCGGCCATGTAGCATCATGTCTATGCCTGCTGCATCTATTGCGCGTTCACCCCGTGGAAAAAGAAAAAATCGGGGAAACCTGCGGGACAATCGACTGAGGCGGCTTCCGGGACGACCAGGGCGTCTTGGATATAGACGTTTCATGGTCGGTAATGGCAACAGGAGAGGAAGTAAAAAAAAAAAATGAACAAAGTGCGTATCACACAGGTGAGTTAGTGGCGGCGGAGTGGAGGAAGGAAGCGGCAATGGCGGCAGTGAATCAAGGCGATTGCAGAGGTCTGTTACTTTTTTTCCCTCTCTCTGTACCTGTCCTTCGCGTCTTCCTTTATCTGTGTGTGTGTGTGTGTCTCTCTCGCTCTCTCCCTCACACACACACACACATTTACACAGCATGGAACCATGTCATCCACACCAACTGAGAACTGTCACACAAAACCAATAATTCGTTTTTTTCTCTCACTCTTTCCATCAGTCTTTTTCCTCTCCATTTCCTCTCACCACGCATCTCTCTATATCTTGTCTTCGCTGCCACACACACACACACGCACACAGACTTTCATTCACGGAAACAGTGGTTGTTGTCAAAGCTGAAGAGTCCAGGCGCTCAGTCACTGTCAGTGAAGGTAACGCCGCCGGGGCTGCTGGTCGGAGGCTCCTCAGTGAGTAAACACACCGGACTCCCACATCGCAGCACCGACGGTCCGTAAATATGCACCGCATGTCTTACTTTTTAGCAATTTTATGTCCGTTTATCATGTCTGAAAAAACAAATCGGTATATATTTATTTATTTATTTATTTTTACCTTAAAAATATGTAGAAACATGCCGTCTCTAATCAGGTTATTTACAATACAATATAAGTTTAGCCTCAGGTGATTCAAAGATTCGGACTGGCCGGGTAGGAAAGAGGAATAATTTTGTCTCTGTCTTTAAACCGCAGAGGTGCATTTTAAATAGCTCTAAAATGGTGAAAGGGCAGTTTCTGCAAATTTCCTCCTTCCTAATTAACCTGTGGGGGAAGCTCTGAGTGCACAGGATGCTCTCCCCTCCATTAGCCAGTGTCATTGCTGCAGGCGCAGAAATGATAATGCAAAGCAACGGTAAGTCATCGGTGACCGACCACCGCCGATGACTTCCCTTTGCTTTGTCTGTGCAGTAAGAATGTAGAGGTGTCCCCCCCCCGGCTTCGTCTGAGTGCTAGGTCTTCAGAAAAATCCTGGGACCTTAGGAGTCAAATCTCGTTCTCCAGAGGTGCAGCTCCTAAAATGTGGGTTCATACGAATATTACCCACAAAGCACCGAACACGACAGGCACGTAGAACCCGTCCCGTCATAGAAATTAATATAGAGTTTCAGGAGAGTTGTACAAAGGTCAAGAAAGACCACTATTTGAAAAACGCTCATGAGAAAAATGCTGAAATAGTTTCTTATTTTAATAAAACTTGCACTTCCACTGCTTCACCAACTATTCAAACATCAGAAACTACAAATGTAAAGCAATCATATTGATTAATAACCTTGATATTTATTTTTTCCTGAGCAAAGACAAAATGATAACCCACTTCACGTCTAAAGCAGAGCTTGGTTATGCAGACTGCAGTTATGGCTTGTTCGGTGAGTTTCTGATCCGTGATTACACTCAAATATAAATATTAAAATTCTTAAAATCATTAGAACTTATTTTATCACAACATGTTGCACTTGCTCGACAAGAACGAGTTTGATTAAGTCGAGAGCAGGGGGGGAGCTGTATAATCGCAGGGGAGAGGAGCAACAGACCGAGCACCATAAAATCCATCTTAATAATAGAATGACGAAGCAATACTTTAAGAGTAGTAAAAAAATAAAACATAGATTGATTGAAAAGTTCAGGAAGAATAAAACGATGGATGGAACCAAACGAAGTTCAGCCTTTTTCAATTTCAAAAATCCTTTTCCAGTGAGTTTTTATTTTTTCCCACAGACCAAGTGCAGGGCATGAAAGCTCCTCTGCCTATTTCAGCTCGGGCCCCAGGGACAAAAAGAGTAAAAAAAATTTTAAAAAAGGAAAAAAAACAATCCTTTGACCGTGGAAAGCAATTTTCTCTACTTTTTTACCCTTCAAAAATAAAGGTACACGAATAATATGCAGCAGACATCAGAATTACCTTCTTTTTTTTTTTTTAATAATCCATGTTGAAGGTTTTCAGTTATGTCACATCATTATTCTGGAAGAATACGTTTTGGGTTTTTTTTCACGACCTGGTTGTTGCTGGGCTGTTCCTCATGACTTTGAATATTGAAGATACTTTAGATGAACCCAAACACCGACAGGGACCTAATAGCAGGATAAATGGCTTCTCAATGAGAACCGCGCGGTTGTGATGTTGCAGACTTATCGTATCCGTCCAAAAAGTCCAACACGGCGTCCAAAAAACACTGGGAAGGGGAAAGAGAACTCCGACAGAAAACCCGAATAGCGTTAGCCACGGTGAAGCTGCTATCCTGAGTCTGCGATATGGAGAAGTCTCGTCAAGATTATAAAACCTCTGGCCGAGGCTCGCAGACCTCTTCCTCTGTGGCTGGATGTTGCCTAGCAACTCAAATCGCAGAAATTCAGAGGCCTAGGGACTATGGCATATTCAATGATATTCAAAATAGGAAAGCAAGATCAAAGTTTGTTACTTATGTAAATAACGACCGGTATTTCTATTGGATTACATATAACTTTTAGTTAGTTAATTAGTTTGAAAATAAGTTAGAAAGTGAGACAGAAAGTTAGTAAGTTAGAAAGTTAGTTGGTAAATGAGAAAGCTAGAAAGTTAGCTGGTAGGTTAGAAAGTTAGATGTAGTTAGTTAGTTAGTTACAAAGTCAGAAAGTTAATCAGCTAGTTAGTTAGTTAGTTTGTTTAACAAGTGGCGGCGGTTCTTGGCCCCTGCATCAACATACCAGCGGACACCTCATACAGCTCTGGCCGAGTGAAAAAGCCCATTTCAAATTCTGAGATCCAGATGGTCTAAATTGTTACGCAGGTATCCATGACAACCGTACTTGAAACTACTTGGTAACAGTTGCCTACTCTGATCAAATCATAGGTTAAATTCTTTCAAGGATGATTTAAACGCGTCTCCTATTTCAGCCTGTGGCTGCCATGTTAATTTGTTAGGATAAGCAGGATAACAGGTTTCCTTGGACCGAATCAGCTCCGGGTCCATCGTCGCCTTCCAAAACAAACTATGTGGCTGTTTACAACAACCTGGTTTTTTTGCCAACATCTCACACCTGCTAAGATCTGGTTAAGTTTAGGGGAATGAAACTGTCCCTGTGAATCAGCGACTCCACCAACAGCAAGGCCAATTTATGCTTCTGTGTTGAAACTACGCTTTAGCCTGACGCTCACCTCCCCTAAAAGCGTAACTGTGCACTGCGGCAACGCAGACCACAAGACCTGTGATTGGTTGACTTGGTAACGTCGCATTTGTGGCTTCTCCTTCTTCGCCGCCATTGTACGGACCGTCCCCTCTGACGCCTTCTTTCATTTCTGCGCTGCAGAAAATTCAGGGAATCCCCCTGCTGGTCAACATCCGTCGTTTCGGAGTGCGCTGACAAACTCGTGGAGAACAGTGGCGAAGAAACTCAGCACATAAACGGCATCACAGACTAGCGGTTTGGTTGGTAATCGCAGAGTGACACCAGCACATAAGTAAAAACGCAAGCAACAGCGTAGCCCACTTGTGCCGACTCAGCGCAGAAGTATAAATTTGCCTTATCAGCGCCGACACTTACGCCGACTTCCTGTGTGCACAGTTTCCTCCAGCCACTGGGCAGAGTAATGTCAATGAAAAACGCTGATTTAAGCACCAGCTGGTGTAAAAATCCATCCTAATTTCAAATGATCTTCATAATATCTGTGCTTCTTAGAAACAAAGACTGTTTCAAATGAAACATAATCGCCTGAGGGAAACAGGTCAATAGAATCGGTGACATCGAATCTCAACATAGCTGAGCTTTTCCTGATTTCACTACATCTATCCACTGCCCAGACAACTGGATTCTTCTAGTTTTTTTTAAATTTTAATAGGTTTAATTTGTTTTGTTTTTTTATTGATTGCCCTTTTGGTGGTGACACTGTAATTCTCCCTATGACCTGCTTGTTTTAAATGGCTGCGCCGTGTGAAGCATTTTTTAACATAGCACAGGAACAAACAAGATCACGGGGAATAAAAAAACCCTCAACATAAGGAGACAAAAAGTACGACAACTTATTAGGGCCACTGTAGGTTAATATATACAGTATATATATATATATATATATAATATAGCCAGGGGAGGATGGTCAAACATAAGAGGAAATATGAATTAGTCTTACCACACAGTGTATGACTTGCATTCAACATGAAGGGCAATGGTCAAATAAGGAAGCGGATGTACTGAAATTGAAAGGGAAATGAAATGAGCTGAAGAAGCTCTGATGGGGGAAATGAATTTACAGGGAAGAGAGTGTGACAAGAGAGTCCATTCAACGCTGCGGTGAAAGCGGCTGTGAATGTGTGGGGGGGTTCATCATGATGACAGCGTTGCGGACCTTAAGTCTGTCCAGACAGACACACACCAAACCGCCCTTCTCATCTGTATTCACAGTAACACAACCATAGTGAGCTGTAGTGTCTACAGCAATTTGAGCAGGGCCTTTTATTTATTTACTTATTCATTTATTTATTTATTTATTTTTTAAATCATAAAAGTCACGTTCAGGTGGAATCGTGTCAGCTGGCGAGGAATTTTCAAAGTGTAGCAACGATCAGGTTCAGTCAACTGTCAACTTGTGGAACTGGTCGCCTAACGACTCTGCCTTTCCGGACTAGGTGTGGGAGCGCTCATTGCTGCAGTGCACGTAGATGTGTTTTAAAGTCGCCCCCTGAAACCTGAACTGAGCAAACCCCCCCCCCAGGGGTGCAGGGGGGGCTGTCAACAACCCTCCACTGTCTCCCGTTTACCTCGACTGATTGACAGAGCGTTGCCGACCCCACTGCCCCCCTCCGACCCCCACCCCCACCCACCCCGTCTCTCCACACTTTGTTTCATGGCCGATGGAGCAGAGACAGCCTCCATCCATCAGGCTGTCCGGAGAAATGCGAACGTGAGGCAGCAGCCGAGGGCCACTCTCTACTGTAGGGGCCAATTACGGACCGGCGCAGTTTTATTCACATTTAACAGCAGATCATGCCGCTATTTGGAAACTGGGAAGAAAAAGAAAACATGCTTGATTTGAGTGAGAAAAGGGAAAAAAACAAAAACACTGTGATGTATTTTAAGAAAATAATCAACACATTTATCTAACTCCACACTTTTATTTCCCCCCATATGCAGCATCCCTCCCCAAAACCTCCAGACAGACTTTGATGTGTCAAATCGCTGCGGCGATGAAACCTTTAAAAAAGCAAAAAAACAAAACAAAAAAGCGACTTCATGGAATCAGTCTGATGACGACCTGCTGAAAAAATGAAACACCAGGTGCAACACCTGCTCGTTTTATCTCCTTGACTCTGCAACTGTTGCCACAAGTGAAGATAAAAACTAACTAATGCTGTGCAGCTTATCTATCAAGTAGTTAACCAATAAGATATTGACGATAACGATCTTTTTTCTTTTCTGAAAAGAAAGTGAAATTTATTTATTTCTCCTCCCCAAACCAGCAACCGTTGGACTGTCGACCTCGGGGTCAGGAACGCCAGCATCTGCACCGACCACAGGAAGTAGAACGTCCCCTTCTCTGCAGACGGATGATGAACAGCTCCAGGTTTGTTCACACTCCTAACACTGAAAAAAAAACGCAATGTGCACCAAGCACGACCCGAGAGGAACGCCACTAATAAGGATCAATGGCATCAAGTAGCTTTCCTTTTCAGACGTCTATGCTGTTATTTAATTAATGTACTTTATCATATTTTCTCATTATCAGATCGTGAAAAAAAGATGGAAAAGGTGTTCATAAAAATAGGAGCTAAAGTTGTCTCAGCTTTTTTTTGTGCAGGCGCACAGAAATACGTTCCAGGTCATGAGGGAGGAGTAAAAGTAATAATAAAAATTAATGATTTCAGTTATACCCCCTTTCCTTTTAAATGGTTAGAAAATTGAAAATCAATTGCATCTTCTGAGTGAACAATTAGTTATAATAAAGAGACGTTGAACCAAGAAAAAAAAGGACTGGATTCAGAGAGCGAATCCAATTTACAGTCAACAAATTAAAAGCATCACAGCAGTAGCAGCTCGTAAGAGACAGGCAACACGTTTTTTTACATATAAGGGATGTTCTGCTCTGCCGACTCCATCACGTCTCACACAGCCCCACTCAGCGAAATAAACAAATAAATAAATAAACCAAAACCAGGAACAAGCCTCAAGTAAATTAACCGACTTAACAACACGAGGGAATCAGCCACAACATCTGCGTCAAAAAACGCAGGGACGGAAACGGAAAGTTCCCCAGAGCTGAAGCCGCTGTTCCACGCTGGTCGTGTCTCAACATGTCAAGACGAGGCGAACGAATTAACCCCCCCCCCCGCCAAATTAAAGGCACCACGCCGACCACCGACGAATCGAGGTGACGATTCGTAAAGCTCGTGAAAGCAAAACTATCTCAGGTTCAGCAGTGACTAGTGACACAAGGTCCTTTTTATTTTTGTTTGTCTTGTTTTTTTGTTTTTTTTACTCAGTGCATCTTGTAATTAAATATCTTTCATTTGAATCCATTGAGTTTTTCAGGATTTATGTTCTTGTCCCTGACAGACAATCAAGAGGGTAGAACATGCACAACAAGGTGGACGTGTACTGAGCGGAAGTAAAGCGATTTTTAATAGGACTGTTGATCCCTCTCCTCCATTAATATATCATTTAAGGATATTCAGGTGTTTAGGTGTTTTGCCTTGTAGTCATCAGGTTCATCGTATACTTTGTACCGGAGGAAAACCTCGTACCTCATTACAAACTAGACGGAGGTTTGTTCACTCGGCCTTATCCGAAGAAACGACCCGTTAGTGGAAAGTTTCAGGTGCTCGTGGCCATTCGCTGCTTAGCTTTATTATTCTTATACGATGGTAAAACGCGAAGACAAGCACAAGGGACGAATCACAGAGGAAGTTAGAGTGCGACTACTCCTCCGTTTTCACACGTCAGTGGGATTGGTAAAGAGTGAGGGGGAGAGATGGATGGAAAGATAGAAAACAGAAGCTTGGGGGGGAGAGAGAGACAGAGAGAGAGAGAAAGAGAGAGAGAGAGAGAAAGAGTCCACTGAGAGAACAAGGGGAGAAAAATAAAGGGATGAGAGGAAGAGAGCAGAGTGTAGCATAAAAATCAATTCATACGAGAAGCTCTATTTTTTGCTGCAGTCTTAATAACTGTTTCGGTGCAGGCAGACACTCACACACACACACACACACACACACAAACACACACACACACACACACAGACACACACACACACACACACACACACACACACACACACACACACTCACTCTGTCCTCCAGCCTATACCCAGTACCCTAATATATACTAACAGACATTATGAATATTGGTCCCTGGTGCTCTGTCCTGGGTTTGGTAAATGGTTCAGTGACTGAGAGCCTCTTCACACAAGGATGTAATTAAAATCCCCCTGTGTGCGTGTGTGTGAGAGTGTGTGTGTCTGTGTGTGTGAGAGTGTGTGTGTCTGTGTGTGTGTGTCTGTGTGTGTGTGTGTGTGTGTGTGTGTGTGTGTGTGTGTGTGTGTGTGTGTGTGTGTGTGTGTGTGTGTGTGTGAGAGTGTGTGTGTGTGTGTGTTTGACTTCTCTTTCGTTGTCCTATCACTTGATCTTCAGGGAACTTGTCTCTTCTACCTATAGGCTGAAGTTGAAAGTTCATTGTTGACCTTTGGAAGAAAGAGGAAACCATCGGGGAAAAAAAGGGAAATTAGAGAACATCTACATCTGCTGATGAAAGTCATGTGATAAGAAAGAAAGGTCTGGACCAGTCACTAAATGGATCTTGCGGTGTGACCATCTTCTCAATTACTGTTTCCATGGTCCAACATGAATTTTGAGCTCCGATCATTTAATCATTAATGAATTAGTTCAGAATTATTCAATTGATCCATTAGTAGGATCAACAGAATAGTTGAACAGCAACAGTTTTGATAATGAATTGATCCATTCTCCATCTTTTCGATGTAATGTCATTTATCTAGTAATTAACAAAACAATGAAATGGACACACCATTAACGAATTAAAGTATTTTAATTGACGATTCATCAATTAATTTTCACCATTAAGATTGTTAATATCTATATCTCTATATCTCCAGAACCTAAAGATATTTAGTCTAAGACCATATAAAGCAGGAATGTGATGCTCTTCACTTGACAAATGACTCTGGCTCCTCATCTTCTGCCATTTGATGAGTTTCTGAATAATTTCCTGATCGATGTCGGAGGTAACAGCTCGGCCGCTACGTCAGTCTGAACGTGTCTGTGCTGTGTTTCTCCCAATAGCTCAGCTTGAAGCAGAGTGAACCTGAGCACTTAAAGGTTCCCCAGAGACAGACAGACTGATAGATAGACAGACAGACAGATAGACAGACAGAGAGATAGACAGAAAGACAGACAGACAGACAGACAGACAGATAGACAGACAGACAGAGAGAAAGATAGACAGACAGACAGAAAGACAGTCACACAGAAATATAGAAAGACAGACAGACAGACAGAAGGATATAGACAGACAGACAGACAGATAGACAGACAGACAGAAAGATAGACAGACAGACAGAAAGACAGTCACACAGAAATATAGAAAGACAGACAGACAGACAGAAGGATATAGACAGACAGACAGACAGATAGACAGACAGACAGACTGACAGATAGACAGACAGAGAGAAAGATAGACAGACAGACATACAGACAGTCACACAGAAATATAGAAAGACAGACAGACAGACAGAAGGATATAGACAGAGAGACAGATAGACAGACAGACAGAAAGATAGACAGACAGACAGACAGACAGACAGACAGACAGACAGACAGACAGACAGACAGACACATAGCCTGTCTGCTCCCTGTCTGTCTGCCCTCTGCCTGTCTGCTCCCTGTCTGTCTGCCCTCTGTCTGCCCTGTCTTCCTGTCTGCTCTGTCTGTCTGTCTGCTCCCTGTCTGTCTGCTCCCTGTCTGTCTGCCATCTCTTCCTGTCTGCCCTCTGTCTCCTCTCTGTCTGTCCGCTCCCTGTCTGTCTGCTCCCTGTCTGCCTGCTCCCTGTCTGTGATGTCCAGTGCAGCCCTGGGCTCTGACTGACAGGGACAGTGCTTTATTGTGGCTCCAGCCTTCAGCCTTCCCTCTGTCTTACATCCCTTCTCTTTGTTTTCCGTGCTTCTCTTTCTTCTCTGTCTTCTGGTTCTGAGTCTGAAGCAAATTGCCAACACGTTTTCTTTCCCTCCCTCCTCCATCCTTCCTTCCCCTCGCCTCTTTCATCCCTCTCTCTTAGAACATTTTCATTTTCAGCTATTGTCATTTCTTTTGTCTTCTAACCTTTCTTCTTTCTTACTCTTCACTCCCAACTCTTTATTTATTCTTCTGAGTTTTCCCTTCTATTTACTTTTCCTCCCATCACCCCCTCTCCTCCGTTACTTTCTTCTCCCTCCTTCTTTCTGTACAACCTCAGGCTAAATTTAGCCTTACTTTTCTTTTTACCTTTTAAGCCCCCCCCCTTATAGATCATATGACCCTAAAGGGATTCAGTTGTATTCACATTCTTCTTTCCACTTGCTCCGATTGCTCCTCTCCCTCCCTCCTTCCTTCCTTTCCTCCATCTGTTGCCCCGGGGTATTTGTATCAGCCATACTCGCAGGCGCTTTAATAATGCAACAGATATCCGCTGACTGACTGGTTGTGTCACATCTGATACCGCCTGCTTCAGCGCCACGCTGAAAAACTTATGGCCATTTGCATTTTGCATATTATACATTTCTCTTTAATAATGAAACAAGCTCACGCTCCTGACTGGCACTGACACACCGGCTGGCTGAACTAAGGTCTGGTATTCGGTGTCTAGTTAATCCTCCCACGTGTGGCGTCGTAACCCTGCTTTCATGCAGTTGTTCTGGCTTCAGACGACAGTAAAATTAGTAACTATTTACGTATGATAAGAAGTTTTACCAAAGATCAAGAGAGTGAGAGAGGATATCTTTTTAAAATAGGGAACGGGAACATTTTATCAGGACTATTCTCCATTTCCTTTTTTCTTTTGCTGAGATTCTGAAAATGTTCCTGTCTCCGTATTGATTATTTTCCCTAAATGTGGTTATTCACTCCCTTAATCCGAATTTCTCATAAACTCTTCTATGCCAAACCCCCCGGTAAGACGACGGTGAAGCGCCGCTGGGGGGAACCGCCATGTTCACCGAAAAACTTAAACTGCTGTTGAGCATCCGTCAGCTCTGACTCCGTCAAGATCTGCACAGTTCCGGTCGCCAGCGAACTTGTGGAAAACGGTGGTAAGGGAACTCAACACTGTGGTATATAAACGCTGCTGCCAACCAGCGGCTCGTGGTGTAATTGCCGTGCCTGACTGCCGTCGGCCACTTGCTGTGGTTATGGCGCAGGTTCTGCATTGACTGGATGATATGTGATACAGTAACTCAGTGTTTTACTGTAGTTTGACTCCATCGCATGGGCTTTTTTTTTTTTTTTTTAACGTCGCCACGGCTTTCAGGAAAGTTGCGCGGGACTCTGCCTTTATCCCGTCGGAGGCCGGGCCCCGGCCTCTGGTCCCACGGGCTCCCGTCCCGGCCGAGTTGCTTTGTAGGCGGAACCAGATAAATATTAAAAGCCCCCTTAGGAGGGGAGGAGGGTCAGATGAGGTCAAGCCGCCGAGAAGGAGGCGGAAAAACTATTAATGCGGAAGAATTAGATTTTAATCCCGGAGCGTTTGTTAATTTTCCTCTGGCTCTTTGGCCCTTTTCTGTTTTTTTTCTGTTCTTCTTCCTGTCTCTATATTGCGCCTGTTTGCTGGTGCTGATAACCATCATCTTTCCTATTCCGCCCCCCCCCCCGTTGTTATTGCTCCCCGTGTTCATGTGATTGCATTTTTCAATCAGTGGAGGCCGCGGAGAGGCGAATGCAATCGCAGGAAGTTCAACTGAGAAATCCGCAGAGGCGTTTGGGGTGATTTACCCGACGTGTTGTAATAATCGCGGCGTGACAAATGGCAACAATCGCAAATTTTTTGTGACATGGAAACATGGGAACGACATCCGCTTGGGCCTGGAGTTCTACTGCGAGTTCTACTTCTACTAACTAATTATATAAACATGTTGTTCGAAACAGAGAGAAACAAGCAAAGTATGACAAAAATAGGATTAAAAAAAAAAAAGCTCGCTTGCATGAGAGCGCATCTTTGATGGAATTATCCAGCGCTACGTAATCACCAAAAACAGGGAAAAAAATAAACACGTCAAGCGTAATATTTCAGAATTTATGACCATTCTCGGGGCCGTGAGAGGATGACTGGCGGAGGGCTGGTTGTTAACGCCGCCACGGCTTTCAGGAAAGTTGCGCTGACTCTGCCTTTATCCCGTCGGAGGCCGGGCCCCGGCCTCTGGTCCCACGGGCTCCCGTCCCGGCCGAGTTGCTTTGTAGGCGGAACCAGATAAATATTAAAAGCCCCCTTAGGAGGGGAGGAGGGTCAGATGAGGTCAAGCCGCCGAGAAGGAGGCGGAAAAACTATTAATGCGGAAGAATTAGATTTTAATCCCGGAGCGTTTGTTAATTTTCCTCTGGCTCTTTGGCCCTGTTTCTGTTCTTCTTCCTGTCTCTATATTGCGCCTGTTTGCTGGTGCTGATAACCATCATCTTTCCTATTCCGCCCCCCCCCCCCGTTGTTATTGCTCCCCGTGTTCATGTGATTGCATTTTTCAATCAGTGGAGGCCGCGGAGAGGCGAATGCAATCGCAGGAAGTTCAACTGAGAAATCCGCAGAGGCGTTTGGGGTGATTTACCCGACGTGTTGTAATAATCGCGGCGTGACAAGTAAACGCTTAGTCGCAAATTTTTTGTGACATGGAAACATGGGAACGACATCCGCTTGGGCCTGGAGTTCTACTGCGAGTTCTACTTCTACTAACTAATTATATAAACATGTTGTTCGAAACAGAGAGAAACAAGCAAAGTATGACAAAAATAGGATTAAAAAAAAAAAAGCTCGCTTGCATGAGAGCGCATCTTTGATGGAATTATCCAGCGCTACGTAATCACCAAAAACGGGGAAAAAAATAAACACGTCAAGCGTAATATTTCAGAATTTATGACCATTCTCGGGGCCGTGAGAGGATGACTGGCGGAGGGCTGGTTGTTTTTTCGCCAGCTGAGATAGATTATTCGATCGAGGCTCGGAGGATTACAGATGCGAGGCCCGAATCGGACCCGGGAAAAAAAACCTTCCAAATCATTTACCGACCGCTTAGCGCGGCGGCCGGGGCTCGACGCAGAGCAGAATCTGCCCCCCCCACCCCATCCCTGCCCCCCGACAACCGCTTCCTTTGGAGCTCAGTTTCATTAGAGAGGTTGTGTTTTAACTGTTTTTGCATTTCAATGAGGCTTTGAGCTCCTGGCTCCCGTCTCTCGCTTAACTCTTGGTTTTCAGCGGTGAAAGGATTATTGGCCAGGGAGAACGTGGTAATATTCTCTCTCTCTCTCTCTCTGCCCCGCTCTGCCTCTGCCCCCCTTCATCCCTTCATCCCCCTCGTTTTGTTCACTGTCTCAACCTCTTGTTGATAATCTTCACGGATATTTGGGCGGTTTTGCATCGTAACGAGGTGAAGTGATTTTTATTTATTTTTAACCCACCCCCCCATTGACCCATCTGTGTGTCCCACCTCATATCCACTCATTCGTTCACTTGTCCGTTTCTGCGATTGCTTTTTTTTTTGGAACTGTCTTAAATTCCGCGCCCGGGTTATTGTAACTTTCATGGTTTTGCATTTCAATGACGCTAAAAACCCTTGGCTCTTTCTTTCTTTCATCCGCCTCTCTCTCTCACTCTCTATCTCTCTCTCATTCTCTCTCTCTCTCTCTTTCTCCCTCCGTCTTTCCCTCTTTATATGATGATGAAGGACATGCTCCGAAGGGAAAAGTTATTCCCTTTTCTCCCTCGGTTTATTCCTCTTTTCCACCTCCGTTCATTCTCTCATCACGGCCTTAAATTCTGAAGCCTTATTGAGGTTACAGTCTGTTTGCCGGTTTGCATTTCAATCAGGCTAACCCCTCCATCCCCCTCCACCCCCCACTCCGCTGCCTTTTTCTCTTCCTCCATCTCCTTTCTCTCACTCTCCGTCTCCCGGTGCGGTGATCAAAGACTCATTTCCCTGGCATGCATTTGTCATATTCGCTTCCCTTTGCCACCTTAGCCGCAGATAATGGTGGCGGGAGCTTTTATCCGGGGAATCTCTGGCCCTCGCTCTTGTTTTTGGACTATATGGAATAGAAAAAAAAGACAACAAAAAAAAGGCGCAGAGGGAACGGAGCACTTACACCAGATGGAGAAACCCTCTGAAACGTGAATCATCTTTCTTTAAGAGTCTAGTGACCGGCCCAGGCACGATATGCAGCAGCTCCGATGCTTGGTTTTCCTGCGATCGCAGCTTCTCGGATTCACAGTTCGCCGCCAAACGTCGCGTCCCATAGGTTTCGTACGCTGTCCTCCCGCCGGGACAGGCGTCAGAAACCCTTCCCTACAACCGCTTCGCCCCTCCCACCGAATGAAATTCGCCTGGAGCCACAGCGAAGAAAACATTCGACGTATATTTATTCCCGGTTCAGCTCTCCGCCGCCCTCCTTTTTCCGTTCACTTCCAGCTTGTCGCTTCTCCACAAATATCCCAGTGCTTGTTCTGTAAAATGTCTGTCTTGTGGTTAGCGTCTATGTAGTAGGAGGCAACGCATATTTCAGGCAACAAAATGTTAAAACCCCCTTTTTTTTTAATCTCAGTGTCGCAGTATCACCACAAACTCCAGGATAAGAGACGTTCCCTTTGGAGAATCGTCCGGTGTGCAACAACAACAAAAAAAAATCTAAATAAGGATAATTTCCATGTTATATATTTCCGTCATCATTGCCGTCCCCGGCGCCAGGAGGACGAAAGGCCAGTTTATTCAGGAACCATTGTACTTCACTGTACATGCAGGTACCCTTGGCTAAAAAGCTAAAGCCCTCAACGTGTTTCAGGTGATTTGCACAGTCGCTGTTCCATCTCCGTCTGAGCTG